>LJIJ01000147.1:0-228866 GCA_001718145.1 Orchesella cincta
TAAATATCACCAGCTAGTGCAGTTGGTGAAAGTCTGTCTGGTATCCTAGCGACTATCATGCAATTTAATTTGATTTACAAGTTCTGCTAAACACGCATTTACATCAGTCGGCCGTATTTGAGTATGTCTTTGTTTGTAATACGAATTGCGTAGGTAGAAGTTGGTGTATACCTCATCAGAGAGAGACGAGAGTACAGCTTGCATGTTGCTGATGCCTGTTTTTACGTGCTTACACGCAGTTTTACTACCTACTAGTGTTGTTGTGATCTGAACGGTGACCCAGACCATGACTAATGCGATATTTTATAACTCGTTTCTTATTATGTATTGTTACTATTATCAACTTCCATGTACATTCACATACGCTGGCATGAAGGACCAAACAAAAAAACAAAAAAAAAAAGGAAAAAAAAAAAAAAAAATCAAAAAAAAAAAAAAAAAAAAACAAAAAAACCAAAAAAAAAAAAGAAAAAAAAAAAAAAAAAAAAAAAAAAAAAAAAAAAAAAAAAAAAAAACCAAAAAAAAAAAAAAAAAAAAAAAAAAAAAATAAGGTAGGGTGAGTTTGCAATAATAAACATTCTTAATAATTACTTTATTCTCATCGTCGCTTAAATGAAATAGAACTGCCGATAGAAAACGCAAACTGACAATTCAGAAAAAAGTAGTAGTAGTAGCATAATTTTGTATCACTATTCACACGTATAAATAACGTTTGTAAGCATATAAATACAGTAAAATTGATACGAGGAGTGAGTATAAAAGTTTAAGTATCAATAACTGAGGTACTAATTATGAATGCAGTTCAAGTTTGCATCTAGTGTTAACTCGTATTAAGTTTTACCTTATCATGAAAACCGGAAGCATGCATGACTTTCATTCATTCAATGGGGTATTATGATATATGACATTATCACAATATTTTATAGTAAATGGGCTGGATGATTGTTATGTCACAAATGTCAAATTCACGCATTAATTAATGTGTTTTAATCAGCATTTAAATTAGAGGTCATTTGTTGCAATATGGCGTTTTCACAACGGTTATTGCCACTATGTGCTAAAAAATGTATTGTAGGATACAACCGAGGCGACGGAAAAAAATAGTGAACAGGAAAACAGTTCAATTAAGACAAGCCAGACATCATATTTGTAATAATCTGTATCAGGAGAAAAATTATATTCTGAATGTTCATGTTTTCCATTGAGCTCTCTCAGCGGAGTTTACTGAATGAATTATTGCTCGCTCTTCCGAGGCTTCCAGTAAACAATTCCAATAATCTCTAGCAGTCTTCATATGGAAATTCTTCAATGTGTACAAGAAGTTACGAATGCAAATGAACTTTAGGGATGTTTATTTTGGTAACATGGGCCTATTAGAGTGGTTGTAGTATTGAAATGAAGATCTTGTAGTCTTGTATGAAAGGTGAATGCCGGCCGTTTTAGAATTTTTATATTCATGTCGAAGAGATCGAGTATCGCACTTACTCTAATTAAACCTTAACGGCTTTATTTTATGCTTAAGCTATGAGCTTTAGTTAACACATTGAAGGTAATAGGTATGCCAAGTCCCAATCCATTTCTCTCGTGATGATTACCATACCCTGAACAAGGCCATCTCGTCACTTTCTCCGTGAAACGAATGAGTCACACCTACCTACAACCCAGTACATGTCGACTTGTAAAGAAAGAAAGGACTTGGACTTGGACAAAGTTCTGGATAAATATCAGCAGTGAACTAGAACGGTGAGTCAGAATCTGAATGCAACCAAAGCAAATAAATACAGGAAACGGGAACAAAGTGCTAGATTTGTCACCCGAAAGGTAATTCTCAAATCTCGTAATTTGATAAAAGCCATTGCTTCAGTTAACCATTTGCCATTGTACGTTGCGATTAGATCTGCACGGTGTACAGCAAGGAGTATTATGCGTACGTATAGTATATCAGTATTAATTTGACTGAAATAACTTTTTAGCAGCTCATTTAGTGCAAATCTCTATAGCCAAACTGAATCTGCATGTTATTAGTTCAATGTGCGATGATGCAGATCAATGGTATGCCACAAATAAAAACATAAAGCCGACTCTCTTGTACATTAGCGTGTGTTCCATATAAAGAAGTCCGTACATACAATTTCCAGTTCAAACCTGCGCATAGCATACAACACCTAAACACCTTCACCTTACGTGCAAATGGTATGTTGATATTTGTCATTTTCATGGGTGCAAAAATACACAGCCAAAATCTCACTTTTCTTTCACAGTAAATTTACGCTATGAACTTGAGTTTGCATAAGTCGTATTACTATACTACACCAAAATATTGGTGAGAAAAATCGTAACTTATGTTCCCTTCATGCACACTTTGCATGATTTGTGAATTGATGAAGTATGAAATTAAAGTACTCTTTGTTACCCACATAAAATGTTAAAATTCAATATTCATAGTTCAGGATGTATATATTATGCGCCTTCGTAGTTAGTAGTCGACTTTCTGTTTTCAACATTTAATTCAATGTAAGTTCGTATGCAAACGACGAGGAGGGAAGGGAATATGCAAACTAAAGTACTTTGCGATGAGATGTCTTTTGGTCACACACCAAATTAGTCAATCACCACCACAGGAACATAGTTAGCTAGGTTGTAGTGTGTGCATACACATGGATCTAAATAGGTAAATATCATTTCGCTAGCGCATATATCTTGAATATTCAGACCATATTAAGTAATCGTCTTTGTCATAAATCTCAACTAAATGGAGATGATCTGGGCTGAGGTATCAAACCGTTATACGTCCATAAGCATTAATGCCAAATTGCATTGGAGTATAAGGTTTTGACTTTGACACATCAGAAATAGTAACTTGCATCTTTCATATCCAAGTGAAGTCTTTTCTCATTCTCATTTCACATCCCATTGCATTGACAGAACAGAATCTCAGCCTATACATGTGAGTAGCGGGTAAGGGAACTCATCGATCTAAAACTATACCTAAAACATCGGTTCAGTGAGATAAACAAAACTCTGGAAATGGAATCAGATACTTTTTTATGAAGGTTCTTAATGAAAAAGTATGTGCAGATACTCCATCAACAAACATTATGGTTTTACATATACATATCACAAACAATTCGCGTACATATGTAAACAGAAGCAGATACCAAAGAAAATCATAACAAAGGCAGAAGGAAGGAAATACAAAGCAGTGCATTTCTTATCAGGGCAGCTGCTACCTAGAATCAACATAATTACATACTCTGAGAAGAAAACTAGTAACTTAACATTATAAATCACTTCAATAGAACTATTTATCATTATCGCGGCGCCGCTGACAATGATGGTAAGTATAACCTTTATTTAATGAAAATAATCACTTTTGAAGTATTATTATTGTTGGTCCTGTAAATGAGCATGATTGGTAGTTATTATTCATTTTCAGCAATCAAGGTCCAGGAAGAGATGAAGTTGGTGGAGTGATAATGGAAAAGATGATGACTATCATGATCCAGCGGCGCGTTGGACATGTTGGTAACCGTAATCCTCATTTTAATTGAATAGTATGATTTTAGAAGATCATTTCAAGTTGGTCCGGTAAATGAACATTATTGTTAGTTCATTCATTTTTCAGCAATCAAGATCCAGGAGAGATGAGTTGGCGGAGGTGGAGTGAACATTGGAAAAAATGATGGCTATCATGATCCAGCGCGCCGCTTTAATGCTGGCAAAGGATAACCAAGCTTATTTGAAGAGTGAATGAAATTTTTGGATAATTATTGTGTTTTACGCTGGATCTGTAAATACACATGGTTCTTATTCACTTTCCAGCATCAATGTCCAGGATGAAATGAAGGAGTGGTGGCATGATATTGTCAACGAAAATGATGACTGTCATGATCCAGCGGCGCCGCTGACATGCAGGTAGAAATAACCTTTATCATAATTGCAAAAAGTGTATTTTAGAGAATAATTATTGTGGTTCATGTTGGGTCTGCAAATACACATGTTCATTATTTCTTTTCCAGCAATCAAGGTCCAGGATAAAAGGAAGAAAGAGGCGGAGGAGTGATTTTGGAAATAAAATGATGACTCATTATTCAGCGGCGCCGCTGACAATGCTCGTAAGGATAGCCGTAACTTAAATTGAAGAAGGTTTTAAGTTCATTATTATCGATGTTGTTGGATCTATAAAGGCACATAATTGTTGTATTATTTTTCCAGCAATTATGATACAGAATGAAATGAAGCTGCGAGCGATAGAGTGTATTGGGAAAATTTAAGATGACTATCGTGATGCAGCCATGCCACTACTTTTAATATGCCTTCCAATACGAGTAATCTTTCGGCAAGTAACGTCTGAAACTTATTTTAATATACTTGATTGTGCAAGCTTTCAGACGGTTACTTGCCGAAAGATTACTCGTATTTGGAAGGCATAATTAAAGTAGTGGCATGGCTGCATCACGATTAGTCATCTTAAATTTCCAATATCACTCTATCGCTCGCCAGCTTCATATCATTCTGTATTAATTGCTGAAAAATAATACAACAATTATTGTGCCTTTATAGATCCAACAACATCGATAATAATGAACTTAAAACCTTCTTCAATTTAAGTTACGGCTATCCTTACGAGCATTGTCAGCGGCGCCGCTGAATAATGAGTCATCATTTTATTTCCAAAATCACTCCTCCGCCTCTTTCTTCCTTTTATCCTGGACCTTGATTTGCTGGAAAAATGAAATAATGAACATGTGTATTTGCAGACCAACATGAACCACAATAATTATTCTCTAAAATACACTCTTTGCAATTATGATAAAGGTTATTCTACCTGCATGTCAGCGGCGCCGCTGGATCATGACAGTCATCATTTCGTTTACATCATGCCACCACTCCTTCATTTCATCCTGGACATTGATTGCTGGAAAGTGAATAAGAACCATGTGTATTTACAGATCCAGCGTAAAACACAATATTATCCAAAAAATTTCATTCACTCTTTTCAATAAAGCTTTGGTTATCCTTGCCAGCATTAAAAGCGGCGCCGCTGGATTCATGATAGCCTCATTTTTTCAATTTCACTCCACCTCCGCCAACTTCCATCTCCTCCTGGATCTTGATTGCTGAAAATGAATGATAACTAACAATAATGTTCATTTACAGGACCAACTTGAAAATGATCTTCTAAAATTCATACTATTCAATTAAAATGAGGATTACGGTTACCAACATGTCCAACGGCGCCGCTGGATCATGATAGTCATTATCTTTTCCATTATCACTCACCAACTTCATCTCTTCCTGGACCTTGATTGCTGGAAATGAATAATAACTAACAATCATGCTCATTCACAGGATCAGCAATAATAATACTTCAAAAGTGATTATTTTCATTTAAAATAAAGGTTTTACTTACCATCATTGTCAGCGGCGCCGCTGGATAATGATAAATAGTTCTATATGAAGCGATTTATAATGTTAAGTTAACTAGTTTTCTTCTCAAGAGTATGTAATTATGTTGATTCTGAGGTAGCAGCTGCCCTGATAAGAAATGCACTGCTTTTTGTATTTCCTTCCTTCTGCCTTTGTTATGATTTTCTTTGGTATCTGCTTCTGTTTACATATGTACGCGAATTGTTTGTGATATGTATATGTAAAACCATAAATGTTTGTTGATGGAGTATCTGCACATACTTTTTTCATTAAGGAACCTTCATAAAAAGTATCTGTTCCATTTCTCAGGTTTTTTTATCTCAACTGAAGCCGATGTTTTTTAGGTATAGTATTTTAGATCCGATGAGTTCCCTTACCCGCTTACTCACATGTATAGGCTGAGATGTTCTGTTCTGTCAATGCAATGGGATGTGAAATGAGAATGAGAAAAGACTTCATTTGGATATGAAGATGCAAGTTACTAATTTCTGATGTGTCAAAGTCAAAACCTTGTATACTCCAATGCAATTTGCTTATGGATGGACGTATACGGTTTGATACCTCAGCCCCAGATCATCTCCATTTAGTTTGAGATTTATGAACAAAGACGATTACTTAATATGGTCTGAAATATTCACGATATTATGCGCTATGCGAAATGATTATTTACCTATTTAGATCCATGTGTATATACCCTACGCTAAACCCTACGCTAACTATGATCCTGTGGTGGTGATTGATAATCTTGGTGTGTGACCAAAAAGACATCTCATCGCAAAGTACTTTAGTTTGCATTATTCGCTTCCCTCCCACGTTTTGCATACGAACTTACATTTGAATTAAATGTTGGAAACAGAAAGTCGACTACTAACGCGCATAATACATGCATCATGAATGAACTATGAATTTAAACATGTTTATGTGTGTAACAATTGAGTACTTTAGGATTTCATACTTCATCGATTCACAAATCATGCAAAGTGTGCATGAAGGGAACATAAGTTACCATTTTTCTAACAAATATATTTGTGTAGTATAGTAATAGGACTTATGCAAACTCAAGTTCATAGCGTAAATTTACCTGGTGAAAAAAAGTAGACACTTTTGGCTGGTTGTATTTTTTGCACTCCATGAAATGACAAATATCCAACATACCATTTGCACGTAAGGTTGAAGGTAGTAGGTTTTATTGTATGCCTATGCTCAGGTTGAACTGGAAATTGTATGTACGGATTTTTTTTATACGGAACACACGCTAAATGTACAAGAGAGTCGGTTTTATGTTTTATTTGAGGTCATACCATTGATCTGCATCATCGCACATTGAACTAATAACATGCAGATTCAGTTTGGCTATAGAGATTTGCACTAAATGAGCTGCTTTAAAAAGTTATTTCAGTCAAATTAATACTGATATAATACGTAACGCAGAAATACTGTCCTTGTGCTGCACACCGTCAGATCTAATCGCAACAGTACAATGGTAAATGGTTAACTGAAGCAATGGCTTTTATCAAATTATCGAGATTGAGAATTACCTTTCGGTGACAAATCTAGCACTTTGTTCCCGTTTCCTGTATTTATTTGCTTTTGTTGCATTCAGATTCTGACTCACCGTTCTAGTTCACTGCTGGATATTTATCCAGAACTTTGTCCAAGTCCTTTCTTTCTTTACGAGTCGACATGTACTGGGCTGTAGGTATGTGTGACTCATTCGCTTTTCGGAGAAAGTGACGAGATGGCTTTGTTCAGGGTATGGTAATCATCATGAAGAAATGAATTCGGACTTGCATACCTACTACCTTCAATGTGTTCATAGCTGAAGCATAAAAATAAAGCCATTGCGGTTTAATTAGAGAAAGTGCGATACTCGATCTCTTCGACATGAATATAAAATTGCAAAAAACGGCCGGCATCCCACCTTTCATACAGACTACAAGATCTTTATTTCATACAACCACTCTAATAGGCCCATGTACGCGAAATAAACATCCCTAAAGTGTCATTTGCATTCTGTACTTCTTGTACATACATTGAAGAATTTCCATAATGAAGATCTGCTAGAGATTATTGGAAGTTGTTTACTGGAAGCCTTCGGACTGAGCGAGCAATAATACATTCAGTAAACTCCCTGAGAGAGCTCGTGGAAAACATGAACATCAGAATTATAATTTTCTCCTGATAGTTTATTAGATGCATAACAAATATGAATGTCTGGCTTGTCTTAATTGAACTGTTTTCCTGTTCACTATTTATTTCCGTCGTGCTCGGTTGGTATTACTAATACATTTTTTAGCACATAGTGGCAAGTACCGTTGTGAAAACGCCCATATTGCTAACAAATGACCTAATTAATTTAGAATATTGCTGATTAAAACACATTAATTAATGCGTGAATTTGACATTTGTGACAATAACAATCATCCAGCCCTATTACTATAAAATTAGTTGTGATAATTGTCATATATCATAATACCCCATTGAATGAATGAAAGTCATGCCATGCTTTCCCGGTTTCATGATAAGGTAAAACTTAATACGAGTTAACACTAGATGCAAACTTGAACTGAATTCATAATTAGTACCTCAGTTAATTGATACTTTAAACTTTTATACTCACTCCTCGTATTCAATTTTACTGTATTTATATGTTTACAAACGTTTATTTATACGTGTGAATAGTGGATGGATACAAATAATGCTACTGCTACTACTTTTTTCTGAATTGTCAAGTTTGAGTTTTCTATCGCATGTTATATTTCAATTTTATGCTGACGATGAGGATAAAGAAATTATTAAGAATTTTATTATTGCAACCCACGCCTACGCGTTTTTGACCATGCATGCATGCACGTATGTGGAATGTACATGGAAGTTTAAAAATAGTAAAATACATAATAATGAAACGATTATAAAATATGCATTAGTCAGTGGTCTGGGTCAGCGTTCAGATCACAAACAAACTAGTAGGTAGTAAAACTGGCAGTGTAACATGTAAAACAGGCATCAGTCAACATGCAAAGCTGTTTTGTTCTTTCTGATAGGTATATATGTGCCATACCATTATTACAACAACAAAAATACTCAAATACGGCCGACTTGAATGATAAATGGCCGTGTTTGAGCAGAACTTGTAAATCAAATGAAATTTGACATGATAGTTCTAACATATCATACCAGTGCAGTTGGGTGAAAGTCTGTCTGGTATGTTAGTAGCCAATTGTTATCATCTACTTCTTTCAGCGATTCATCCTTCACAGATTGTGATAAGCAGTCCTAGTATATAATACAAATGGGGGATTAAGAGAAACCGTCATACCTTTTACTACAGAATGCTTATTAGGCTGCACATCTTTCCTTTAGAATGTTATTCATGCTTTCTTCGACCTTGTTACCGCTATCAGCTATCACCCTCGTTTTAATGACCGATTTCCTAAACCTATTCTCTAATGTGCCATCCATTCTTATCGATCAACAAAAACCGTAAAAATATACATGTTCACGGTCTACCTACACACACTAGTATATAAGCACGCTTGTAAAAAAAATTTGCACGGTTTCTTTTATCGCTTCTTCTTAAACAACCAACCCACACAAGAAATCACGCGTTTTATGTTGTTTCGTGTTTGCACAACAAACACTCGGCTTCGGCAAGGCTGTATTGTTAACTCTTCAAGAGCAGCATGGGAGTAGTAATTTAAGTCCTAAACATGTTCAGTCATTCACTGCACAACGTTTCGTTTGGTAATTCATTTCTGTCTTCAAGGTCGATATTACTTTGCCCTGATTTTTTCTTTTCACGCTATACACAAATGATAATATATATGTGAATAAGTTAGTTTTCAATAAGCGTTGAATATGGGGGTTTTGCTTGAACGTGAAATGCTGCTTCAAGTTGGTCTATAGACGTGAAAACATGCTCACTAGGGAGAAAATAGCGAATTTTTATATGCATAGCATTGTGATCATAAAAGCAAGACGTGAAAAACTTCACTTCAACAAACTAATGAAAAAGAGAACAGTCACTGACCAACAGCCTATTATTACTGTAATTGATAGTTTTGCACTGTATTTCCGACTTCCTTGCCTAGTTCTTTCGCGTGCATTTTTTTCTCTTCTCACTTTACACTTATGACTTCATAAAAGATATCGTACCAAACCGATACTACTTCCTCAGGAGGTAGAGTGTTTGACGCTTTCCGTTGGTGATGAAGAGTTGAAAGTGTGAACAACGAGTGGAGATTATTAGTTAGTTCTTTCTTCACTTGGATTTGTCGTAGTATGTCTTTCACCGCAGAAGACATTTTCCAAAAAATCATGGAGAAAGCTGTTGATGAGACCAATCAAGATTCTGGTAAAAGTGCATCTTTAAAACTGTTCAATTGTTGATAACAGCGTATGAAACCAAACCTACTGAAATTAATAATTTTTCACAGAATCTCCAAAGACACAGCAGCGATTTCACGTATCGCAGACTGCAGACCAGCTACCTGATATCCGGAAAAGGAATGCCTACTACCGTGCGGAGCTAGAGAGGCAGATTCAGGATAAAAAGGACGCCGAACGTAAGCGCAAAGAACGAGAAGCTTATGAGGAAGAACGGCTCCTCAGGAAAATTGAAACAGACAGAGAAAAATTGAAAAGAGAGTACATTGAAGAAATACGGCAGCGAGAATTATTGGTAAGAGAAAATTACATTTAATTTACTATTAAATTGATAATTTAGATGTCAGAGGCTCCGTTGGTTCTGATCGTGTGATACATGTGTCAAAATATGGACAGCAAGAAGACGCAATAAGGAGACAGCAGGTAATTGCCCGCAAACTGGAGGAAATCCAAGAGGCTGAAGAGAGAAAACGGGAAGAGGAAATTCGAAAGAGACAACAAGCCGCAGCAAAGAGGGTAGCAGATTTGGAGGAGGCAATGGAAAAAAAGCGGCTGGAAGAGATTGAAAAAAGAAAGCAAGCATTTGAGAGATTATACTATTGGGATCCTGCTGGACGACACGACTACTTAAGAAACGGCTATTGGAACAGTAGGGATTATGTGAGCAGTGCATTAGGTAATGGTGCCCTTACGAAAGGAAGTTATCATAACAGCTTAGATGACGTATACTATGCTGCCCCATTACCCATTCTGGCAGAAGTATATCGGAAATTAGTTGTTGAAAAGTCTAGAATTAAAGAAATTATCAAAGAGAGGATTAGTGACGGGGAAGTTTAGTGTTTATAGCATCGTATTTATGATTTATTATCAACTGCTGCTTGTATGACTAACTGATAAAAGACAAAATGACTAAATATTGAATAAAAAACAATTTATTTTTCTTTCACAGTATATACAGATTCAAAGTGTTTAAATTGTGCTGCATTTTATGGCACTTTCCATAGTTTAATATCACAGGAACGGTTGAGACTTGATTGAGACTTTACGAACAGTTCATCATCAGAATCCTCTGCGATTTCCATGAAATGTCTTTGTCCAGATGAGGTAGCAAGTAAGGGAATATATGGATTCAGGCTGATAACAAAAAAATTGTGTAACTTTCGAGATAATTAATTTGAATGCACATTTTAAAAGTGGTGTCCATATATATTATTACCTTATTCCGTTGACACAATCACTGTTTCCTTTAAACATGAACGGTTGATCCTCTTCCTTTAACATATCCCATATTCTCACAACTCCGTCTGTTCCTCCGCTAACAAGATAACGACCATTGGGAGTGATATCAAAGTACATTCGTTGATGAGTAGTAACTTCTCTTTTAAAAATTTGATACTCCTCTCCCATGTTTCGCATGTCCCAGCAAATAAGTCTCGAGTCATTTCTACCTCCCGTAAAAAGTTTCAAACCATCACTACTAAATTTCATGTGTGTCACTCCACCAAGATGGCCTTGAAGCAAGCAGATTACTGATCCATCGTCGCAATAAAGTCCAATCGTTTTGTCAAAACTTCCTACAGCATAAATGGATTTGTGTGCTGGGTTTACAGCTAGACATGCCACTTTTCCAAATTGGGATAATCCTGGAAACCCTTGCTTAAGCGATCTCTCGATGCACTGCCTACCAGGTCTTGTAATGTTGAAAATACGAACCGATTTCTCGAATCCACAGTAAATGTTTTCTCCACTGGGATCAAAAGCGAGGCTGTATGCTGAAATCAATTGTTCCAAGCTGAAATCAATTTAACAATTTATATTTTAAAAATTGTATGCAATAAGCATGGATTATTATTCAACAAGTGAGGCGTACTGATTGAAAGGTTGATATGATGCCCGAAGTCTTCCGCTAAATGCATCCCATAGATGAACAGGCGATTCCGACGATGAAGTCAAAAAACTAAAATACAAATATACTTTTCTTTACCTCGTCACATTCGTCACCTTTTTAAATTAGGAGGAAATGTCATTTCTGTCCATACCATGAGCTAACTGGGTCCATGGAAGACATCAAGGGATACCAACAGTAATCATAAACTAGACCGCCTTCTTTAACTTTAAGGGTAGAACACCATTCTTCACTTTCTAATATCGGGAGATCGCTGTTCCAGTCTTGTATTGATGAAAAACTCGATGGAATGTTAAACAAGCGTAGGTTGTCATCGTCAGCATTTGAAAGAAGGCAACTGCCATCAGGAGCCCTGAAAGAATATTATAATCTTAGTGTCGGCGAAAGTTGTGCAAAATTTGCCAATATAGTTTAACCAAATCTCACCATTTGCAGCCTTTTAAATATGTAGAGTTCTTCTTGCTATCTTTCTTATTGTTAAACTCGTCAATACTAGTACTGATAAGGCACTTGGGGTTGCACTCTTCAAAATCCAATTCATAATTCCAATAATAATATCTTGCAGTTTCCGTTTCTTCAGTTCCCATGTCCTCTACCACATCTGCGACGTTTTCTGTATCCATATCTATTTCATTTCCTTTGTCAGCCTTTTCACTTTCTAACTGGTCATCATCAGCAGTCGTCTCTAAAAGAACTTCATCAGTCTCTTGGGCCACAGCTAGGATTGCTGAACATTCTGAAGATACTTCTGCTTCACAGGTATTTTCATTTACATGCTCTCCGACATTTCTATCTGTTTCAAATTCAATTGGCTCTACTTTCTCCACTAGAAGTCCAGGTTTTGATTCTTCATCTTCATTCGCAACTTCTATTTTTTCTGCCGCAGTATCCTCAGATTGCAAAACAACGGGAGACAATTGAGCATCACTGGTAACACTGCTGAAGATTTCATTTTCAGGAACTGGAAGCGTGGGTTCCGTATTAGCAACTTTGTCCCCACCATTATCCCCTCCTGGTATAAAAATACACATTATAGCAATGAATGAAATATGAAATTGCACACCTAGCATCGCTTTCAAAACAGTCATACCGGTCTCCTGCACATCCATCTTTTCCTGCGGGCATTCCATAGTAAAGGTTGAATGTCAACTCAAACACGGCATTTGACCCTTTGATAAGCCACTAATAAAACTAGTCACTGGTCCCAAAACAACCACCGAGAAGTAAAAGTGTTTTTGATTTTCACCACGTGCATTTCATGAAAATGAGATGAACATCAAAACAAAATTACACAATGGGAAGAAGAAGGCAAATAAGGTAGATTTCTTTCAGCACATAATATCCTTTGCCGCTGTCTGTACTGCAATAATAGGCATTCTATTGATGCTGTGCATTGCATGTATAAAGTTGTCTTATGTATAAAATCATTTCCTTTATTCAGCATCGGCATATATACTTTTTATAAGAGAATTTGGTGTGAGGGTAGCTCGCGAGCTCGTCTCATCTGACTAAAAAAACAATGCGTTTTTGGGTAGCCCTATGAAGTGGATTATAGGATGGATGTGTGTGTTCTAGTTCTAGTTTTAATCTTCCGAACATATTGTGGATGTAGTACGGTTCATAGCCAAAAGCATGACGAAGAAAGGTATGATTGTGAATCTCAAGAAACTAATACTATGCTCTCGTATGTCTATGGCATGAAAATATCGGGTCAGCCTATCGATCGCACTTGATTTCACTATGCTCTTTTAAAATCACTGCGGAATAATATGGAGATTTTGTCGGGAAGAAGTAACATGTGGCTCTAAAATTTCAATTACAGCAGCATCGCCGGAAGTTAGATGGAACGTAAAAATGCCAATCTCATGAAACATGATTCCGAGAAGATAAAAAGGTTGAAGGTGAAAGCAAAAGGGGTAACCTTTTAGGTGAACTTCTAAACCGCAACCAAACCACAAACATTTTAAGTCTCTCTTGGGGAAATCGATTTTCGAAAGGAAAGCTATAAAATATGAATATTGATAATAATGAAGAAGCGAGAATTGAGATGAACAGTACTCGAATGAAAAGGATTTATTGCATAGGAAGCAAAATGTTGGTAATGCACCTCATAAACAGTAAATTCCGATTACAAAATGATACGGTACTTTCTCATCATACGAAACTATCATTATCATTGACAGTAATAATATCGCAATCGCAATCGTATCCCATTGCGAAAAGAGAAAGTTAGAGCAGTAGCATGAGAATCATTTGCAGAAGAGCAAAATTGATGTAAATGGATTTAGCACACCATATTCACAAGGCACCTTTTTCTCTAACGTAGTGTAATATTTCTTGCTCACATCTTCCCTATCCCTATATGCACGTACAGATGATGGATGGTTTAGCAAAATACAGATGGTGCATAGACATATAGAATGAATGAGAGTATTATTGCATTACCTAAAAACACTTGCATCATAGTAAAAATAGGATATACCTAGAAACAGAAACAGACTGGGCTCGGATATGTACGTACGTAAAGTATGACATGACTTAGGTTGAGGTTTCTCATTCGCATGTTATTTACAAGCAAGACATAGAAGAAATTGCTTTTATAGTGTTTATAGTGCAAAAAGAACAATTTGATCAGAAAAAGTCTATTTACTTCTGCCACTTAGGACAACGACCAAAGGCAGGGTAAATATGTTGGGTTTCCGTTCTCATATCTTGAGTGAGTGAAAGAACTATGGACTAAAAATTTTCACTTGAGTGACATTACCTCTCTGTAATTTGAGCAAACCAAATGTAGCAGTTTCATTTAGTACGTGGGTTTTGTATTTTGGTTTCTTCATTCAGTGTATTTACCTGCATCTGTACAAGAGTTTCATTCTTCCAAACACGAGAATCATTAACATCCTAATCTTGCTGAGGTCATCTTCCACAGGTGGGTAATTAAGTCATTGTAATCAAGACCCTAAAAGAAAAAACTCGATAGCCCTTTTGTATTATAGTTATTATAACTGTACGAACTACGGACATATTTTATGTAATTGGTTGGAATGGAATGCGTATATAGTGAATTGTTGGAATTTTTCGCAAGTTGATCATAGGATCGATACCATTTGTGGTTACATATTGAGATCTTGAGCAATGTACCTGAACTAAATCACTTGTCGCTCTTATATCTCTCTGAAGTCTTTGACAAGTTTAGAGCTTATGGTATTAGTTTTAAGTGGATAGAACACGTAATATTAGAAGATAGATAGAAAAGAACTTCAATGTTTAGAAATTCTCCTGGTAGTTCTCTACTGCAGTGCTGCTGGTGAGGTAAAAACTGTGATTGCAGGTGAGGCATAGATATATTTGGTCATTTAAACGGATGCATTACACATTAAATAGTCGTGCATTCTTTAAACGTAACGGTTGTTGAATGCATCTTTGCAAATATGTAATTTAATTTAACAGGCTGTTATCAAATGTTGCAATATTAAATTAAACCATCAGTGTTACTACAAGTTTTAGGGGGCTTTGAGACATCACATCAATGTAATTTTCATTCCAAAAATAAGACAAGAAGATATGGCCTAACACCTCAGATCCATGAATTTCTATAATTTATGTTTCCTGTTGTGATGTGTCAATGTGATACTTGGAGAATAACCTCATTTAAAAAAATCCAAGATTGGTAATATGAAGCTACCTAATGTATACTAAGTCAATTTTACAATGTAAATGTACTATTCATTATCTTATTATCTAGGATGAACTATAAGCAGCATAACTTTTCAGTACTTTTGTCGAATTTTATACAACTGAATAGTTGAGCTGATTGTATATTGTACCATCAATTAAACTCGAGTCAGATGCACCGCAAAAACCACACACTTGCCAAGTAAAACCAATACATCCAAGGGCGAGTAATTTGTGTATCAGATAATGTTCTACCATGCATGCACCATGCTAGTTTTACATTACATTCAACCTTTCTTACATGATTTTTTTTGGCATGAAAGTTTT
This sequence comes from Orchesella cincta, assembly GCA_001718145.1. Taxonomy (NCBI): domain Eukaryota; kingdom Metazoa; phylum Arthropoda; class Collembola; order Entomobryomorpha; family Orchesellidae; genus Orchesella; species Orchesella cincta. The sequence goes on from LJIJ01000147.1 coordinate 15,725, forward strand.
TTATCAACCTAATAGTTTACTTGAGTGAACGGCTACATCACTTAATGGCTTTTTAAGCCATTAAGAAATTTATAGTCATTCTATTGACAATCTGAATGAAATTTAATTTTTACCTGTTTCTACCATTATTCTGTTTTGTTGTGACGTACATTTGCTATCATACACTTATCAGAGGAGGGCAAGTGACACCGCCTACACCTAGCAGCAATATTATGTGTAATTGCGTACAATGCATGAATTATGTATACATAGACATGCACAAATTAATGTTGACTAGTTAATGTATTTGTCTAGCATAAACATAAAACGCACATGAATAGCCATATACTAATGCATGTTTAAACATACGCCTAGCTTTGTTTGGTATTGATTGATAGTATATTTACTAGTCCATTGAATGGACTCCATTCTAATTCACAATTTCACCTGTTACCTGCAATCAATGTAGTACGGAGCTGAGCTATAGTAGTTAAAGTTGCATGGATTTTTATCGGGTCTAATTTGTTTGGTGATGTATAGCAGATGAAACTGATATTGCCTTTCATGGATCCGTTTATCTGAACATCATCAATGGCACAGTATGTTCATTGCTTTGGATTGGAGATATATGCAAGAGTCATTTTGACACTTCTTAATAAATTCAATTATTAGCTGTTTGTCACGGAAAGTATCTATTAAGTATCGGTTAACAGTACTCATTTGACAGTTTTATGCAAACGATCTTTTTTTCTTATTCGAGATGGTACGCTCGTAAAGGAGCTTCAGTATCTCTTTGAGAATATGCTGTTTAAGAAGTAAGAAAAGTTTCCTCACTGGTCAATTTAATCTTGTTGGACTGTGTGGGGACCTCATGCATCACCGGCTTGTATATTAAGTGTGAAAATTGGTTTAAAGCAGTAAGTTAAACTGACAGGAAAAGTACCAGACATTGAAATACAAAATCAGGCAAATCACACGTACGTGTGTAAATGTACATAGTATGTAGTCACCTTATCGGCGATATGAAAGTATGATATGAAAGGGTACCTAAAAATAATTACTATGCAATATTATTGTTTTTCCATTACAGAATTTCTTTCACACCACCAATCTCATGAATAATATGTGAAAAGAAACAAAATGTCATCGGAAGGCGTGTTGTGAACCATCCCCTTCTTTACGTTATGTGTCATCGTACGTTTTCATGTGTGGTAAGCTGCTGGAATGGGGTTTACTAATAATTTTTTATCAAATGTTTTAAACAAGCCAGAAAAAACTAAAACAATGATTCATTTTGGTAATTTTGGTATAGGTCTGGTCTTGGAAATGACTCTCGCAATCGCACTTTTTCTGTCAAAGAGTCGTTGTTTGTCCTAAGAAACGCCTCCGGAACTGAGTCGAGTACACTATCACTATTGTAATCCTGACAGCGCAGAAATCTCATCCAACAAAAATGTCTATATCAAGCCGATCTTCTTCTATATCGCATTCTCAGTTCAGCAATTACCCTTACCAGCAAGATGCGATTCGTGTGATCGCTCAGGTTGGCATTACATTAAGTTAATTTTCGAATTGCATAAACTGATGTTGCCAGTAAATCAAGCTTTGAGTTTGAAATAACGATTAATACTGATTGAATTCTATAATGTCAACATCTAAACGGTCCAATGTTAGGTTTGTTTGTTGCTAATCGAGCCTTGGCCTTTTTAATGTGTTTAAGTACTTGAATTGACATAAACAGTAAAAGTAATCAAACAGATTCGGTAACAGGGTCATTCAGATCACTGTAACTTAAAACAAAACACGAACTTGGCCGCAATTTAGCCTAATAAAATATCGCAAACATGGATATCATTTTAATCAGTTTTACGAAATACATGCCTAGCCAAACGCTTTCAAACTTGACAAGTAAAGTGAAAAAGACACGTACCTTTTTACCTCTTATATTAAAATTAGCGTGGTCCTTTCTTTTCTCCAGCATTGTGCGGGTGGCCAGGAGCAGCATCGCAGATTTTCCGTGGATCCTCAGTTAACCAGTTTTGATATTTTAAAGAATCTCATCGGAAGAGCGTTTGACATGAAGGGGTAAGGAAAACACAAACTGCATAAAAATAATAATATATACTATGCTATGTGTATGACAAGGGTCACTTTTAAACTGTTTCTGGAGCTTGGTAGGTGCATAATAGGAAGTGAACCTATAACTAGTTTTCGAAATTAAGTCGCATGGTTCGGATAATAATAGTAATATATTATGCTCTTCCATTGAAAAAAATGAATTCATACATTGGGCAGCGACCATATGTCATTCCAAAACCCAAAAGTCGTCTGCTAAAGTTTGTCAGAGTCATGAGTGTATATTGGTTGATCAAAGACATCTAAAGTATTCAATTTTCAGTTCAACTTTAGACTACAAATATTGAAACATAAGCTGTACTATCTGACATGCACACATACGGCAGTCTCATGCTCAGAGCCACACCACCATTGTCGTGTCGGACAGACGGATTTATACCGTGCGTGACAGCAAATCTCTTTTCAGTAGATTTAATACATATTATACCATATATTGAACGATGCCATTGGCTCACAATGAAACTGATACTCAGAACTTTGGGCTATGGATTAAATAATACATAGTCTAAAGTAAATATTTTCTGAAAGCATTAATACTTAAGTTTTAAGTAATCATCATCTACTTACTGATTTACAGTCTTATGCATACTATATGTATGTAACATGTATTCTTTTCATTCCTTGGATATAACTTGATGCCTTCCAGCAGTCCAGTATCAATCAGTGTATCGTAATCTCAGAAAATGAGGGGCTTCCCTCTGATGCAGTTAGTGACTTTAGCAGTCTTAGCTTGGCACATGTTTAATTGAAGTATCATAAGTTGTTTTGGTACACTGACTGTAGGACAGTACAGTAGCTACTCATCTTATCTTGGGCCCGATGTTAATAAGAACTTAATGATGATGATGATGACTTTTGATGCCCTTTCGATGTCTTTTGTTTTACAGATACGGGAAGTTTCTATAAGTAGGTATTGAAGTGAATACTTTTGTGTCTACTAATGATTGAAGGTTGCATATTAAGTTGTAGGTCTTAGAAAGTTACATTCTCCATACTCCTATGCTTTTGATACAGTTATCATAGGTTTCACTAGAAACTGCCCTTTTCTTCGAGTTTATGAATTTGGAACGAGACAAAAGAGAGCATTAAACTCAAATCCAATTTTTGATAAGGATAGGTTGCCCTTAAGTCTACTGTATTGTTTCTTTTACACTGTTCGGTCACCTTCATGCAGAACGGACTCCTTTACCGTGTGGAATAGACCTAAATACCAGTTTTGAACTATCTGCTTTGTGCCGGTAACAAAGTGTGATATTTGGGAGGAGTAGCACTGAAGGCGTTATTTGTAACAAAGAGTTTGAAATTTTTTATTCCAAAGTTCCGAAAACAATTTTTTATGGCTGTTTACATTTAAGCGTGCGCAGGCAAGTAGTGTTGTGCTCATGCAGTTGTCATTTTGGCTTTGAATGTTGATTCGGATAAGAGGTGGACGTGACAAGTGACGAATATAATAGATAAACTTGTTGATCGGTCGAGGTTGGTTTTTGTGTATGAGGGGGTTGAGTTTATTGAAGGGACGGTTCTCAAGATACTCAATCCCATTGGTTTCTGAAACTGAGTTGAAAACAAGCGTTTGTTGTATTTAACTTCGTGTGCCATAAACCAATACTCCAACTAGTAACGAGTGCACAAGATGCATATACATCCAATGTAAGTTGACACCTTCATATATATGCACACCATTAATCTGGAATGCACTAGCTTCCTCATTTTTTTCATGATATGATTTTTAGCCTTAGCTGAGACTTTTTATAAGTACAACTAAAACACTTTATAGGTACTGTGGAAATGCTATGCTTAGCATTAGCTAGTGCATCATCATCATCACTTTTAATATGCAGCTTTGTAAATGTGACCAGTTTTTGGTGTGTTAGGTACATAAAATCAATCAGTCGGTTTGCTACGACCGAGCTGGTCAGTTCACCTTCTCAAAACAGAAGTGGCTGAAAATCTGAAAAAATGGGCAAATAAAGTAGTATAAACTGTTTGTAATTCCACAGGGAGTTTGCCATTAATTACCGTGCGGTTGACGATTACGGTGGTGAAGCTTACTTGCCAATGGTTTCCGACTGGGATCTGAGTGCTGCGTTCCTCTCCGCTTCTGACCCAGGTACTGAACCTTAATAACTAGTTTGACATTCGAAAGTTCTCGCTTGCACAATTTGTCAATAACTGGACATGTTTTTGTGACCTAGATCTCCAACTTGTTGTGGAAGCCAAAAACATTCCACTCGATGTGGAGGACGGGTCAGGAGATTACGAAGAGGAGCAATGGGACATGATAAAGTCCGATGAGATGCTCCAAGGTACTGCTCCGTTAACCGATAGTCAGGATGAAAAATTGCAATATTCGCATAAAACGGATGGCAATACTACTAGTGGGTTTTCAAGTCAGAGTTCCTTGTCCATGATATCTCGTGTTTCTTCTGCGGTCTCGTACAATCAACAATATCCTATCAATTTCAATGCCAAATTAAATACGGCTGGTCTTTTTAATGCGGTATGACCATTTTAAAGTTATTACAAACTGTATTGGGTGCACTAAATGAATGAAAATCTAAATGTTGTTCTACTCCTCTTTTTTAGATGGAAAAATTGGTTCAGAAAGCAAAAAATTTGTATGAGGATTTATCTGTTGTAACGTCTCGACCACCACTAAGTGATGTCGAATTTCGAAATTATTTGGATACTGGAGGTACGCTGTGTAAACCTAGAGAGCTCAGGTTTGCTTGCTATCACGGAGGAATAGAACCTAGTTTAAGGAAAGTTGTTTGGAAACACTTGCTCAAGTAAGTAAACATGCTATTACTGATATTACTGCTATTAGTCGTGCATTTAAACAACGAAAATTAATGTAATGTGAATCAATCTTTTATTAAAACTCGAATTCAGCGTGTATCCTGATGGGCTTACTGGAAATCAGAGAATGGATTACATTCGCAATAAATCTAAAGACTACTTTGATTTGCGGGATATCTGGAAAACGGCATTTCAAAATGGACAGGTAATGTAGCACAAAAATGAATGTCAACGTAATATTTAATGTTTGCGTGGCCTTTATTTAAAAAATAATACTACAATACTATTATTGATGTGCAGATTAGCGAAGAAGTCCTATACGTTAGCAATATGGTTCGCAAGGACGTTTTAAGGACAGATCGACATTTGAAATTTTTTGCTGGCCAAGATGATAATCAAAACATTGCTAGTCTTTTTAATATTTTAACTACGTAAGTCTCCATAAGAAGTTATAATCATGTAATGAACTTGGAATAATTATCAACATGACACTTATCCTGACTTTTTGAAAACAGATACGCTTTGAATTTTCCTGCTAGTGGGTACTGTCAGGGAATGTCGGATCTGGCGTCGCCCCTTTTATACATAATGGGAGATGAAGCTCAAGCCTACATTTGCTTTTGTTCGTTAATGGACAGAATCAAGCCAAACTTTAGTACAGATGGACTTGCCATGTCCCTTAAGGTATTTGTCATGAGTTTTTTTTTCTAAATAGATATGATTTGGTTGCCTATGTATTATGAGTATATCGTAATTGTATTTTCAGTTTGCACATCTAGCTGAGGGATTAGCTTACTATGACCAACAATTCTGGCTTTACCTAAAAAGCATGGGTGCTGATGATTTACTCTTTTGTTATCGTTGGTTACTACTCGAACTTAAAAGAGAATTTGCCTTTGAAGATGCCTTGAAAATGATGGAAGGTAGTTACACTTTTAGTATAATAGTACCTTCCAATTGAAAAGTCCAACTAACTAGAATGTGTAATATTTTTATTGAAGTCATGTGGGCAAGCTTACCATATAAACCCCAAGACGTTCCGCTATTTGAAGTAAGTAGAAACATTCATATATATATTCAGGTAGCAAAAGCAACCAAGTTTATTTACTGATGAGATAAGAAAAGTCTTGTCAGCCGACATGTTATACATGGCTTATTTGTTTGTTTGTTTTACACAGGTAAAATTTACACATCTCAACGCGCACGCAATGCCACCCATTCCTTCGTTAACCTCCTCATACTCCAAAGTATGTGCTATTAGAAGATCGTCTACAGCGTTGAACGCCATGGACATCAGACAACGAAGGTACTCGAATAAAAAAATCAAAGGTAACAGTACCAACTTGAGTTTGGATGAAAATTCTCTTTCCTCATTATCAACATCCAGTGCAGCAAGCATTAGATCTCATCGTAAACCATTTTACAGGTTCGTACAAAGATATTTCATTACGCCAACGTAATGTCTCAATAATTGTTAATGATAAGTCGAGTTTTCATCATGCCTATAATATATGTATGTATTTTTTTACATTCTATAGCTTGGATGAATCTACAGAAATCATCAGCTCAAGTGAATTCCTGAGCACCTCACCGTTTGAAATTCTATCGCCAGAGATGTCCGAAAATATGCCTAAACCAAAGATGATTAAGAATTTAAAAGAGTTTTGGATGATCGGTAGGCCAAAATCTTTCTCCTCTGCAGCTGATATTTCACCTAGTACTTCTACCTCATTCCGAACTTCCACAGCTTCATCAACTTATGAATCCATCAAACATGCATATGACGCCGACCTCAACGGCCAAGTGTTTTTGGATGACAGTGGAAGCAGAAGCGACGAAGGCACCACACCAACGGAGCAGTGTAGCTTAGCTGACTCAACCAAAACCTACCAATGTTCATCTTCAGTTCCCAATATGCCATTTGTAACTTCAGTAAGGAATCTCATTCGATCAGAAAATACGATTAGCAATCGCGATTCTGAGCTTTCTACTTCCACCGAGTCAGCTTCCAAAATCTCAGGCGAAAGAATGACATCAAATAGTGTAAATCCGGCTTCCTCATCGTCATCAGCGATTGACAACTCCAGAGAAACTTCCGAACTGAATTTTAATTATCGCAATAACTTGAATAGATGTGACGTTGAGGGCGTGTCGCAAGGAGGAGAGTCAGAACATGACTCTGGACATTGTCTCAGTGAATCATTTGAAAATTCCGTAGAGCCCGAGTTCCAAACTGGGGCTACGAGACAGCCTTCAAAAATGCCTAATCCGGAAACACTCGGTGGTGGCAATCCTTTTTTAATGTTTCTGTGTTTAACTCTCTTACTTCAGCACAGGGATCACATAATGAAGAATAGGATGGATTATAATGAAACGGCAATGTATTTTGATAAAATGATTAGGAAGCATAATGTGAGCAAGGTGTTAGCTCATGCTAGACAAATGTACTCTAATTATTTGAAGCAGAATGTCAGTCATGCATAATCAATTTTTATCCCTTTGTATCAACTTATAGTTTTGTAAATGGGTGTGATGCAATAGACGAAAGTGAAAGCACTTTAATCTTTTTGTGATATTAGTGATCTTAGTTAGTTTTTTTACGAGTTTATCTCTCATACTCTCATATCCCCGCATAAAAGGATGTAACTGTATTGTGATTAGAAAAGATGTTTGTGTATGGAATCTATAGAATGTAAGGATACAATGGCGGAATGGGTTCGGGTATGATTGGAAATGTGCTAGAAAAACTCCACCTTACAAAAAAGTATTAATTTCTTGCGAGACTCGGATGGTAAATTTCGATGATCGTCTGAAATGTTGTTATATTATTTGTATATTCATATTTCTTGGGTCTTTGTGGTTTTTGAATGTTAAGAAAGATTGCTTCGCTGACTTCATATAAATTAGAATGACTGTGTGTAGTCCTGTTGGAACTGGATATATGTATTTCTACATTTACCTTGTATAAGAATATGAAGTTATGTGCGCTTTGGAATTTAATATATTTGGGTCACGCAACTGTCTGTGTCTTCATCACAATATTTTTTAAATGAAATTGTTATCGGAAACCCCACATGTACCTACAAAATTTATCAATATACATACCATACAAGGTTTGAATCCAAATATAAAGAAAGACTATATATAGCACAAGATTCTCCCAATTTTTATTGACACCGGATACTTGTTGCTGCTGATGAACTGGATATATACTGATACAGGAATATATTATACTGTTCCTATCATCTATTGGTATCACTGATAGTTGGTATCTTTCCCAATATTTCTGTAGAAGTTACAACCTTTAAGATGTCAATAAATTGTATTTATTTTCCAAAAGACCAATTTCTGTGTTTTTGATGACAAAGCAATTCAGCTTGAAATGATCCACATCATAATAAAATGCACCACAGGTATTTACATTACATTACATTACCTTTACATTTGTAAAGATTTTATTCAGAATTTGAACTTACAAATATTGGATTTAGCTTGTCATTTACAGTCATATCATCGATTCAAAGTTTAATTCGTACTGGTTGCATTCGAACTCTCAATAAGCTCGTTTCCTTTGATTTCTTCGTCTGCTTTGCAAATCTTCCATGTATCTTTCTTAAGTGGCCCAAGATTGGGAACATCTTTGAAGATCAATTGATTTGAAGGCTCAAATTGCTCAAAAATAGTTACCTACGAAAGATGAAATTCAGTAATGTTTTCAAATTTAATATAATAGGGGTGGTAGAGACCATGGCTTAGTATTTTCGAGTTTTACCGTGTTAGTTCCTTGCTTCAGAAGTGGTGCCGGTATGTACAAGGTTTGTTGGGGTCCAGCCCGGAAATAGCGTCCAATGTTAAATCCATTAATGAAAACGATACCTTTGTGCCAAGCACTCATATCCAGAAACGTGTCTGCAGGCTCCTCTGTGATTTCAAATGTGGTTTGCAGAAGAACTGGAGCTTGAAGAGTCGTCTGATTTGTAATAGGCTTCCAGTCGCTCAGCCTTCAACATCAAATATTTAAAATCATAAATACTTATGCATAGTTGAGTAGTAAGTTTGCTTCTTTTTATGGAGATTATGCAATTCGTTCATACCCTTTCACCCATGCTGACTTGAACTCCAAAGCAATGATCTCAATGTCCGAAATGTCATTTCCATTTAATTTATAGGTACCATTCACCAACCCCTTTTCTTGAAGGAAGTGATTATCATTGCCAAAATTTACTCTAGCAGTGTTCTCAATCAGTAGGTCGAGAACGTGATTGCCTGCTGATCCAACACTCAGGGAGAAATTCTGTATACTGTGAAATATTGTGTCGCATGTTAGGTTAGCAGTCGCATTTACTATTTAACTTGTTAGTTTTTCATTTAGTGATGAATTAATTTCTCCTGCTTACGCATTAATCCAGTATTTATCATCTTGAAAGCCAGTAGGCTGAAGCTGGCTATCAATCAGCAACATACCAAAGTCTCGAACTGGACCGGCCTACCATATCATATCAGTATTTTTGCGTCATTACTATATCTGTATACTTCAACAATGGTTATAACGTGAACTTTAATGTATTATTAATTACTGCTTACCTCAAAATTGGTTCCATTTGAAAACTCAGCATTGCTGCGATAAATTATGTAGCCGTAGCTCTGCCCGCTGTCATCGTTCATTGGAAGATTTTCCATTGAAATAGGTCGTTGTGCTGTGAATTTGGCTGTTGTTGGTACTTGTGAAATGATGTCATCGTATGTTAAATATTCTTGAAGATTGACTGATGGATAGGCCCGCTTCACACTTTCTGGTATCATTTCCGTTGGCTTTAACCGTGGTTCTTGGTACAATTCAAAGAGCGACTTTCCAAGTGAATACTTTGTGGTGTAGTCACCAGCTTCAGACAATGGGGCATCATAATCTACATATGTGCGTATGTTATAGCATTCCATAAGATTAATTGCATTTGAGGATACTACAATTATAAATCATGAGAACACGTACCATATGAAGTAACATCTGCGTCATAAAATGGTGCATCACCCCTAGTATTAGCACCAGCCATAAAGCCAAAATTAGTTCCTCCATGGAACACTAAAAAACAAGTGACGTTTAGAGTTAAAACTCATGATGTAGAGAAATAAAACTTGATAAATATATGAAATAACGATTGATTTACTGTATAGATTGACAGATCCGTCCCACTTTCCAAGAATTCCATCCAATGTGTCCACAAACGCTGAAATAAAATGTTTCAAAAATCTTTACTAATGAATCTCACAATACCCCAAAGTTGCAAAACCGATTATTTTATGAGTACTACATTAACTACATACCACCAGGTCGTAAAACATGATGATTTTCAAACCAGTGATCAAACCTACAGAAAGCAAAACCATGTTAAATTGATAATATGATATACAAATCAATATTATATCAGAATTAGACTTACCATCCAGCCCAGTATTCCATCGCCTAGTATAAATTGAATTGAACTTACTTTAATACAAAGCCTTAAGATAATATTAACCGTAAAATTCAATGTTTTATTTACCATAACAGGTTTGTCTGGTTGAAGTTCTTTAAGTTTTCCGAATTGTCCATCAACATCACCTTGAAAATTCGCAGTGTACAAAAGACCAGGTAATGTTCCTCTGTCTCCATTTCCGACGCCATCGGAAGTGAAGAAAAGTGTTTCATTTGTGAATCCGTGATCTACGTACAGTTTCAAAAGAAATTCCAAGTACTCCTTTGAAACTGCGTTGAAAGATCCGTATTCGTTTTCAATCTGCAAAGTACAAATGAGCACAACAAATTTTTACTTGTTTTGTTGAAAAACTTGTAGTTAATACCAAAAATCTTCTAATGCATTATATACGCACCTGAATGGCAATAATAGGGCCATTACGAGTGAACTGAAGATCAGCAACGTGCGGTAAAAGCTTATCAAAGAATATCTTCACTCTGTCCAAATATGGCTGATAGTTTGTACGCACCTTCATTTCGGGGTCTCTTTGCAGCCAACTAGAATGGAAACCTTTGTTGTAAATTTGGCAAAGCGTTATGGCAAAAATATATTTCCTATAATGATTGAATGTTAACCAACCTTGGAAGGCCACCGAAATCCCATTCAGTACAAATGTATGGTCCAGGACGGAATAATACTAACAGATCCTCTTCTTGGGCTATTTGCAAGTACCTCCTGACATCCAGAAACATGGACATGTCATTTGTACCATTCCCAAAATCGAATTCGCCCATTTTAGGTTCATGCAAGTTCCAAGGCTATGCGTGTTGAATGAAGGAGTGTAAATTTCAAAGGCTTCCATGTACGAAAGGAGTTTAAAACTAAATTCTTTATATGATTCATTCATTCATTCATACCACGTAGGTCTCCACTGTGTTGGCTCCCATCGCCCTTAATTTCTTCAGTCTGTCTCTCCACAAGTCTGGATGAATTCGAAAGTAGTGCATAGCACCACTCATAATTTTTAACTTTTTGCCATTTAGCTTGAAACCATCAGCTTCCGCGACAAGACCGACCACGTTGCTGGAAGAGTTTCTAAAGTATTCATAGACCATCGGCAGGTCCTCATCTGCCTGTTTATCCATCTTCCCAGAGTTTAAATGGGCGACACCCTGTTATAAAGCCCAAATGAATAAATAATGGTTAGATATAACTTGAGAAACGATTTTCTGAAACTAAATTTGTGACTTTGAGTGTAACTGACCAATAATATCCCACATATTGTGAGAAGAACACATATCTTAGAACCCATGCTATTTAATGTTAGCACTAAACAGAAAGCTTTACTACGGATTTTAGTTCTCAAATATCTCCGAAGAATGCTAGCAGCTAACTAAATAGTTCAGTGACTGGAAATACTGATCCAGGCCATGATTTTGTTATTCAATCGCTTTAATCGGGACCCCTATGATAACATTGTATGCTTGACACTCTATATCTTCTATCAACTCTGACATCCTTTTACAACAAACATGAAGAGTGCATGAGTAATATCATTACATCGTTTGCGTTCGACTTTTATTGATCTTCAAGAGGGTTGTTTGTTTGCAGGTAAAGCCTCGATATGATGAACCAAGCATGTTTACAGATAAACGTTATATACTCAGAAGCGTGCATCAATCATTTTACATGCAATAGATGTATACTACCTTAAAACCTGAGAGTTTTAATGCAAACTGGGACTGGACACCAGATAATGGCACGATAGGATGTAGCCTATTCAACCGAGGAATGTTTGGCTTAAAATTCTTATTGGATGGTGATATTGAAATGGACTCGACTCACATTAAATACTAGCTGTCATGATATGATGTGATGCATTGCATTTGATTACAGCTACAACCAAATCATCATTCTTCCAAGAAGAAAATTTTAATAAATGATTTGCATGAATGCTTCTGAGCATGTTGTAAACATTAAAACAATGCAATATATAGACGGAGACAGATACGCCACATGGCTTTTACAATTGTTACGTAACAAGAATTTTTTTCTTTTTGTACTTGTCCAACTGAATTCGATTATTTATTAGATGCTCATCATTCTCAATTCGTATAACCAATGTGCTGAATGCATATCAAGTAACTCAAACCAACCTGTCTTAAGACTGGATGGAATAAATTATCCCTTGAAACAAAACCCGTACTAATAAAAACAGTTTTCAATTCGTTTTTTTGTCCAGCTCCAGATAGAACGTACTATGATATGATTATAATGTTATGATGACATAGGTACTTGATCTACACACGTGGATGAAATTCCTCAGGCAAAATTCTAGTTTAATATGCATTCTCATCTAATGGGCTGTTTGTCTTCTAAAAGAGATAATCGACAATCTCGACTCATTCAAGAAGGTATATTTTATAAGGCCAAAGATTATACTGAGGTTTACACTAGATAAAACATGTCCAAATCCCTTTATTGAAACTATTTAGTAAGGTCATTGAAACATCGTGGATTCCTCACTTGAATATTTCACTCCAATGTCAACTGGATTTTTGATATATGCAACATAATATACCTTGAAATTTTTCAGACGAAAGAAGAATTTCACTCTATTCTACGGCTTGACTGACTTTAGAAAACGGTTTTTGTTCAAAAACTAAGTTGCATCAAGACTTTTTGGGTTCATGTCTGTACTATGGATGGAGTACTATAAATGGAGTTGATCATTGACCATGGAATTAGTATAAATGTAATTAACATGAGCATTTTCTTTGGGCTTGAGCGTTATGGCTTTATTTTGACAATAAAGCGTCGTGTCTTCTATAGCTGATTGACGTCTCATCATGAAATGCATGTTAGAGTAAAAGTAACGGTTTGACACATACTTTAACGTGCTTTTACTGAATTTATGCATGAAACCTGATAAGCTCAATGCTTTGCATCTGCATCCATACAAGCAATCTCACATTGTCCAAGTTTTGTGTTAAAACAACTTACAAGACAGCGGAACAAGCAAAGCAACGTGTTCTCCAAATATCCCCTACAACTTTATACTTGCTTATGGTGAAAGTCATATAATAATATAATTTAACGGAGTGGTTTTATACTGACAATATTGACAATTGTATTTTATTATAAAAAGCGCAAAGGTATGTTAAAAACATTGTATGTAGTGACAGTAGTACTTGATTAGTTTAGTCAGATTTTGTTCTGTAATATTGAAAATGAAATTGTAACATAGTATAATTGGAAAATGTTTCCTTCTATCATACTTCCCGTTGACAGGATCCCTGTTCACGTGTCAAACAACCCCAGTACTTTACAATCCCTGCATATGTATTTGCAATAAATAGTATAAACTGGTTTGATTAATTTTCAGATATGTCCACAAAGTAAAATTAGACGGCTCTTCAGATTCCACACAAGAACAAACTTTAATATCAAACTTTCTTCTCACTTGGCAGTGACAGCGACATAAATTTGAATCACTGGAGAAAACAAATGTTGAATAGTCAGTGACGAGTATTGTATAACTAATATAACCTACACCGAAGTGGATACAGGACATCCATAAGGTAAATTTCTTTTAGGTATAAATAGAGTAGAAATTGCATTAACCAGATCTAACATACATATTTATGCGATGCATTAGTGTTACTTTTAGATATTGCAAGTTATACATACTATGGCTCTATAATCTCTAAGCTAATAATGCTACAATTCATTGCTTTTTTGTTTTGTTTCCAGGCCCGTACATACCGGAAGGGTGAATGGCTGCAAAGATTAGTAACCTTCTTATGACCTGCAGTAGTATAGCAGTAAGCAGAGCAATCCTGACATCAGTAGTACCTGCCAAGTTTCCAAATTCTTCAGTGTTTTGTTTCCTTTGGTCTAACCCACTTTCCGGGGCTATAGGAAACTTGAGATTTCAACAGAGTCACAGAATGGCGTCGACAGCAACTGAATCTGTAGTGCCAGTCGTGAAGGAAGAACCTACTGGCAATTCTATTAGTGAACCTCTAGAATTGGAGTCTAGTGTTACTACTTCCCAAGCTCCAGCGGTAGTACTAGAAGAAACTTCATCCAAGTCCGTGGCTGTTGAAAACACACCGTCAAATGTGACCTCACAAAGTGACACAAACACCGAACGTCCAAACAGACTGAAACTTATTAAAGCTGCCATTCTTCTCAGTTACAATGGACAAGGCTATTTTGGTATGCAGATGCAAAATAACGGCACTAAAACAATCGAAAATGACCTGATGAAAGCTTTTCTCGACGCCGAATTTGTTAGTGAGGAAGGGTTTCAAAAGCCAAAGTCAATTAAGTTTCAAAGAGCTGCCAGAACTGATAAAAATGTATCAGCAGCAAGGCAAATCATTTCTGTAAAGGTGCCCAAACTTTTCGACCCGGACGCAGTTAATAAGCACCTTCCTGATCAAATTAGAGTTATGGACTTTAGAAGAGTTACCCACGGATTTGATGCTAAAATAGCTTGCAGCGCTAGAACATATTTGTACATGATTCCAACATTTGCATTTGTACCACTGGAGCAGGAGGTCACGGAAAGTTATCGTATTACGCCCGAAGTATTAGCAACTGTCCGTGAAAAACTGAGTCAATACGAGGGGACTAAGAACTTTCATAACTTCACTTCACGAAGGAAACCTACTGACCCCAGCTCTAAACGCTTCATCATGAGCTTCACAGCGTCCGACCCGTTCGTAAAGGATGGGCTGGAATATGTTGTGCTGAAAGTGAAGGGGCAGAGTTTTATGTTACATCAAATCAGAAAAATGATTGGTCTTGTCGTAGCAATGCTGAGGGGCTTTGCTAGTGAAGAAACAATGAAAAGTGCATTCACATTGGATAAAGTTGATATTCCAATGGCACCTGGATTGGGTTTAATGCTTGGCGAAGTTCATTATGATCAGTACAACCGGAAGTTTGGGAATGATGGCATTCACGAGCCTTTGATTTGGGACAATGTTGCTGATAAAATTGAACAATTTTGCCAAGACAAGATATACCCAGAAGTGACACGTACGGAAAATGAGGATAAATCGATGATGCAATGGTTATCCACGGTACCTTTCCACACTTTTGAATCAAGAGATGTAGATATCGACGGTAAAGGATACGGACCAATTGGGAAGGCTCATATGTTAGTCAAAAGGGAGCGTGGTGAGGATGTTGACGAAGAGTTTGAAGATGACGAGGAGGAAGATGACGATGACGATGTTCCGAAGAAAAAGCAGAAACGAAATTGAAAAAATAAATTGTCGATTTATGTAAGATTATTATATAGTATAGATAGTGTTCCTCCATAGGATTTTATGCATAAATTGTTTTTATCCATTGCGTGTATCTTTTTCAGTGAATAAAATTGTAGGTTTTTTAAATATTAAATATAATCTACCACATGTATTTATGCTTAACAAAAATTAAAAATTAACCGACAATAATTGAAAATTCAGTTACATGACACAAGCCATTCAAAGTACATTACATTCTATTTTGATACTTATAACAAAGCCGACAAAGTCTGATAGTCCATCTAATATAATTTCATAATTTATTTTATCCAGAACGTTATCCGAAACTTCCAAACGTTCTGTTCCATCACATAGCGTCTCATTTAAACTTACACATACACCTGCATCCACATAAACTATTTAGAATCATCATTGTTGTGGAGGTTGTTGCGGCTGTTGATAATAAGGCTGTTGTTGTGGTGGTGCATAGCCCATTGGTTGTTGTGGATAAGGATAATCTAGAATAAGATACACAATGAAATGTAAGCATCACAAAGTACTTGCAACATCTAAATATAGAATACATTGCTTACTTGATGGCGGAGGATAAGTAGCATATGGATTAAAGGCAGCTGGCATGGGTGTGTAAGCTGGATAAGGAGCCCCGGGTGCTTGGAACGGCATTGGCATTGCCGGTGGATATCCGGATGGATATGGCATGGATCCTGGTTGCTGAGTTTGAAAATAAGATGGAGGTCCGCTTCCAGGTGGTGGAGCAGGGGCCGAGGTATATTGTGGTGCAGTTGCTGCTGATGCAGGAGCTTGTGGCACTGATGGTGGTGGCGGACGTGGAGGAGGAGCTTGTTGGGAAGTTGCAGTAGAAGCTTCACGTGTGACATCCTTTAGTAACTCTTCTTTCTCAGTTTTACGGGCAAAACAGAAATCTCCAATTTTATTTTGGAAAGCAAGTAGCAGCTGAAAAAATGCAGAAGGTTACCAGTGAGTGCTTGTTCTTAAAAATAACTAGTTTCGCATGCGATTATAAGGATATTGCATAATATTAAATATTACCTGAGTAAGATCGTTATAAAACTTTGTTCCTTCTTTCAAATTATTTTGAAGATCCATGAATGCATCGTATCCTTCTGCTAGTTGTCTCATAGCTTGGTCCCGACGACTAAGCGTATCTCCTCCAGGTTTTCTACCAAAATATTCGTCGCTGTTCTGTTGGATTGCAGCAACTAAGCTTTCCTGTTTTTCTAATGATTCTTTCACCTGATGCTCCAAAGGAGAAAATGCTTTTCCAATTAGCTCTACTGATATTGCTGGTTCATTAATTGCTCCGTCATGTGCTAGAGCGCTTAAAAACGGTGTCCTCAGGTCGAAAGTCATGTTTTTGATACTTTCTTCCAATGACTCTCGGTCCGACTTTAGATGCTCCACCTTGGTTGGGAATAAGCATGTTGGAATTAGCATATTTTTTATATTTTCATTAAATGTAGACTGAATGTTACATGGTCAGTCTGTGCATAAACAACTAATTATTAATTTACCTGTCTCATTAATTGTCTCAAATTCTCTTTCGCACTTTCAGACCCTTGCACCTTATTAGACGTGTCTCTTGGAAGGAAATCGGAGACACCAGCTTCACCTCCGCTTAGCTTTTCGATGGCCTGTTGATGAGTTGCTAACTTTCCCCTAATTCAAACAAAAGACTCATTCATTAGCAATTCACAAAAACATACTTTTTAAATAATCATAACACATCTACTTGTTTGAACACACATCACATGGCTTACTTACCTAATAACTTCATCTGCAGCGAGAGCGTTATTAAGAATTTCACGGTATCGTGCAGCATTCGTCTTAAATGTTCCATTTAATTTATCCGATGACGTTCTCGTCCATTTTTCTTTTAGTTGTGCTCTTAACTGATTGTCTGATTCCTCTTCCTCGCGCAGCATTCTCTCCGCCTACATAGATAACGAGCATTTTTACAGCCATACTTTCATGTATGATTCAACTAGCATATAATGGAACTTGGAACTACTAAAGTACCTCATCAAGAATTTCCTTGTTCCTCTGAACCAATTCAGGTAGGTCATTAACAGATTTCATTAGAGAATTTAACCCTCCAGCTTCCTGAACACCGACAGCCTTTTCTTTTATGGACTGTGGAACGGCATCTGCACCCCCACTTGAATCTTCAATGGCTGCAGGAAGATTTAGGGACGCCAGGATAGAATTCAATAACTGAGACGCTTCTCTTAGCTGTGCAACTTTGGAATTTGTGATTTCTGTTTTCCTAACATCGCAAGATGCCATTGCTTGATGAACCACAACAGGGACCATTTCTTCAAATCTGTATACAAAATAGATTATCATTATTTCATTATACAGACAAAGGTTGTGCAGATTTAGTTGAACGGTCAAAGGGTCACTTACAAATCTTTAAAGTTATTGCTGAGTCTCTCAGGAACCGGTGTCGGTTTAGCTAATCTAGCTGATGCTACTTTGTCAATAGGCATGAGGGAAGATGTCTCTGGAACTCTTTCATGATAAATAAAGTCGTTGTCCTTCTTTGCTTCAGCAACCATTCTATTAGCCTTATTTATATAATCAGCAAAGAAATTAGGAACTCCAGAACGCGTTTGTGCTTGTTTCAACACTTCCAAGCAGTGGTTTAGTCTAGCTATTTGTTCTCCGACTTGTTTCTTTTGGCCACATACGTGACTTTGGAAATATTGGCTCAAGGCTGAAAAGGCAGCTTGTTTTCCAGCAACCTAGAGATATCACAAATGTATTTATATTACAGTAGTAACACGGCTTTGATGTAAATACTACTTTAGGTTAGACAATTAATGAATTGACTTACAATAGGTAACCATTCTCTATCCCACAAATGTTTAACCGCATCCCTTTGCATTTGCCTCAATGCATCTGCGTACATGTCTTCCGCCTGGACACACAACTTGGCGACAATGGCATCCTTCATTTTATCTTGCACAGCTTTTGTTACAAATATTTCTTGTGCCTGCGCCAACATCAACGCAGAAAGCGCCGAGACAACATCTGCAGATAAATCCGGAGTTGGTTCTTGACCACCCATTGTTGAAGCTGCTGATTTTAATTGTGCAAATATTCCAGACGATAGCTAAAAGCAAAGAAAAAATATTTTTATCCCACTATATTATTTACATGTTAATTTATATTTAAGCACAAGGGGTAAGTAGTAATTATCTTACTTGAAATAATTTTGCAGCAGTTTTTAATTCTTCATCCGAATCAGAAATTCGACCAGCAGCACCAACTTGGCTTTGTAGAGCAGCGATATTATATAAAATGCATACTCGTTCATATGATAATGATGGAACAGCTGAAAATTTAAGATATAACAAATGTTTAAGCTTCATTCGTAAACTTTAGTGCAGAAATGATTCAAAATATTAACACTCACTCAAGCTAACTCGTCCTCCAAACAAAGATCCCTTGTCAAAGGCATCTTTCCACTTGAATGGAATGTTCACCTCATGAGGTGGAATTTTATTTTCCAAGGCCGCGATCTGGTCATAATACCTGCACGCAAAAACATCATATTTAATGTCACATTCATGGTTTCAAATTAAAACAGTTGGAGCTGTAAAATAAAAATCTCCTCTCACCTATACAAAAGATCCAAGGCTGGTTGGGACTTGTCCAATGTTTTTGATAACGCCTGACCTCTTAGCTTGTTGGTTTCAATTATGGCACCACTGTAGTCTTCAGGCTTGTCAGCTGTGGAATAAATTCCGGAAATGATATTCTTCAGTGGCTTCAAAAGATCCACATCAGAAGCCTTCTTCAACGGTGCACTTAACAAATCCGTCATTGTGTCAACGGGTCAAACTCCAAACTGCAAGTTTTAAGTATTTTCAGAGAAAATTGGGTTGGACAAAACGGTCTGGTGTCACCCTCGCTCAAAATCCAATGCTATTGCTGCAAAAAATAGAGGCAAAACATTTAGGTTAAATTGAAACTGATACTACCAATCATAATCAATCAGATCATCAGAGACAAAGGCTCAAATAATATTTCATTGCACAATAAAACACTGTCCTACAAATGACAAACATAATACATTGCGATCGCTAATATTCACTTACAACTATTATAATTTAAGTATGACATACAGTATTATGCTATTCACATCATCGCCATACAATCCCCAACTAATCACACTTGCAGCGTAAAAAACTTCATAAAATTGTAACTCTTATCGTTATCCTATCAGATCAGATGACACACTGTCACGAAGTGCTTTACAAGTTGATGAGTCACTGCTTGTTGTATCTTTAATACCAAATTATCGTGTTTTGTTCATCACGCATGGAAAAAGTTTGTACTATTCGACTAAACTACGTATGTAAAATACTTTTACTCGCCAGCAAAAGGCATCTGCTTTTCATTATATTTGTATTCAGTACTGTCCACCTTGATTGAAATGAAAGATTCTTAACTGAGCTATCTGATATAGCCTATATCACACCTGTGTGGATTAGTTTAAAACAGTTTTACACAAGGACAGAAGACATAAATGCATTGGAAGTAGTTGTCACTTGTCAATTTCAATTAACCCCAATCCAATCAAATCTAAATGATCTTGATCCTCGTTTGTATTTCTACACCAAACCTAGTCTTGGGAATGTATCTATCAACTTAATTCCTTTTGGTAATGCAATCAACTCACCTTTAATTACTTATTGTCTTCAATTTATCAGTGAGGAGAACTCTAAACTTAATGGCACTATCAAAATGATCATGAATAGCCAACAGTGACGTGTTTTTTAGTCAGAGCTAAATAATTGTCTTTTGTGTTTATACACGTATTCTTTACGAATGTTTTATGATGTCAACATTGTAAACCTACATGATATTCATATTCCTAAAGAGTTTTATATGCATGACGCTGACTTACTTTTAAAAACTGTTTATGGTTGCAATGAAGTCAGCAGAGTTCCGTTTGTTAGTGTTATTGTAGGTATGTGTTCCTTACGATCTGACTCATCCAGTTGAAAACATCCAACAGTCAATGCAAGTCATCTCTGCATGTTCACATCATCATATCACGAACAAAATTCTTTCACAAAGGTCTTGTTCCTAAC
The DNA here is from genome assembly GCA_001718145.1 of Orchesella cincta. Taxonomy (NCBI): domain Eukaryota; kingdom Metazoa; phylum Arthropoda; class Collembola; order Entomobryomorpha; family Orchesellidae; genus Orchesella; species Orchesella cincta. The sequence goes on from LJIJ01000147.1 coordinate 36,494, forward strand.
ACAAAGCATAGGATATTTCGCTTCATGCATTCTGTACGTATTTACACTTGAAGTTGAGGTATTATACGTATAGCAGTGTTGTAGTAAGGAACAAATACAAATACAGTTTTGTGTATTCAACGAAAAGGCCAGTGGAAAGAATCTGGACGTATAGTATGCAGTCTCTGAAATCACATACATATACGAATATCACGTCAAGTATGGAAGTGGATGCAATGTATAAAAATATCGTTGTTTTATGTAATATTATGAGCCATCGGCCGGGTTGGATGGAAGGATATGAAAGAAATTAACAACGTTTGTTGACCATACAGACAAAGGAAATATGGATGGAATTATATAGGGGGCATTTTAAGGATTATACTTTACTCATGTGAATCCATGTACTAATACATGGTCATGCCTAATCAAGACAAATCACAATCGTGGCTATTTCTATAGTACATCGTTAGCTGGGACAGAAAGTGGTTGCTAGACTGGATCTCTGGATCTGGTCATGTGCAATGCAACTTGGTATTTGAAATGTTTGATGCAGAGTTCAATAGGCAGGTAACTTTATGCAATTTCCTTCTATTCGTAGTATAGTGTGATTGTATGCAATTCTGGTCTGATTTGGTGATTGAAACTTTTAATACTATCAACTACTAATATTATCATTCAAGGTGGGTGAAAATGTGGGAATAAGAGATGAGTAGTAAGAGTGGTAAGAATATCTGCATTATAGAATGGTACCCAACCTGAAACATGCATTTTGTAATTCATGCTTTCTTTCATCAGTTTTCCCAACTTTTTCGTTGTGAAAATGTAGCTTTTAATGATTTCAAAAGTTTCCCATGGGCTCATTAGTTTTGCTTTCAGCTTACGCTCCGATCACACAGGCTAATGTATTTACACAAAGATTGGAGTGTGAATACTGATTACTAATATTTTTTAGGTACAACACTATAATTAGGGAATCTGGTATCAAAATTGTAATTTTACAAAAAAATGAATAAAATGTCTGCATTTTGCATCATACAAGCACGTACTGCTATGCGCAAACAAACACCTTTCAATGAACACAATACTTTTCGTAACCTTTGTTTATGATTAAAACTCTGGATCCCCGGAAGGGACTAAAACGTCTGAAGGACCATGGCCGACAAATCCATCTTCATCTTCTTCACAGGTCTGTCGTATCATTCTATCAACGATCCGGTCAATATCTGCTGCGGGTGGAGTCGGAACTTTCGACGTAACAGCCAGCAACACATCCTTATCTACAGGTTGTCCAGCTTGAATCGACTGGAGAATGCAAGCTCCATAAGCAGCTTCACTCATGCTTGTAGTCTGAACTTTTGAAAATGTATCTTTTAGAATGTCAAATATTTTGGCTTGGCTGTCCATTAAACGGGTATGTTCCAATTCAATCTGCTTCCCTGATAGGTCATCCTTTCTTTGGTTATCCTTTTCGGTACCCTGAATTTTTAACATTTCCTGCTCGTGTTGATGGTCATCCAATCTAGCGGCTCGCTCTTGGTCATCTTGACGTTTTCGTTCCTGCATTCAACAATACAATCAAAGTGTTTAGAAAGAACAATGAAATTGACATGGATCTTCGGAAAATGAAACATGATCTACTTTTACCTACCTCTAATTCTGCTTGCCGTTCCTTCTGTTCTTGATCTTCTTTTTCCTTGCGTCGGTTTTCCTAAAATTACAATATACATAATATGCAGGTTTTCAACTTTATCCATTAAAAGTAGCAACAGTTAGTGAGTCGGGAATTTTCGACACTAAAGGACATTTTACAAAACTACAGACACTTATATTTGATATTGTTTGATAAGTGCATGTCTCGTGAATCTGGGGTGAAATGAAAAAGTTAAAAATATGTTAATTTACTTAATTTGTGTACCTCTAACAATCTAATTTGTTCTTGGGTTTCTAATTCCTGTTTTCGCCGGAGCCCCTAATGTAAAAAAAATTATAAGGAAAATCATTTTAAATTCAAACGCCAACACTGATGCTGCTGCTACTCACGAAAAAGTTATTATTTGCTTTGCATGACAATATTATTACCTCATCTGCAATGCGCCGCCGCTGTTGCTCTGCCTCTACTTCGGCCCTCTGTCTAATAGCCTTTATTTATAAAATTGAAATACAAACGAATTTAAATTAATTGGTAAAAACGAACAGATTCAGTCGTATTTTTTGTAATCCAGACAATAAAGTGGTTAGGTTTGTTTTACTGAAGACCATTAACCATGTAAGCTCAATCAATCAAATTAATTGATAACAAAAAAAACTTGCTATTTAATGTAATAATAATTATGCACCTTGTAAAATTAACTGCACTAAAGACATTTACCTGTTCATCCTTTTGAGTTGACTGATTTCCTCCCATAATTTTATTAAATTTTTTTCTAAAGTAGAAGTTTGTGTAATTCAGAGATGAGAAGTGTTGCTTTCCAAAAGAGTTTCTTCGTAGTTATAAATTAGTAAAATATTTTTGTTAAGAGAAAATGGATCCACAGAGGGATATCACTTTTACCAAGAGACTACAAGACCACAACTGTTTTACAAGTAGGAAATTTATCGGTTCTTTTAATGTCAGCTAGGTAGCCGGCAACTTTCATTGATGAGAGTGAAATAAAACATAGGATTACGTTTGTTTTGTGGCGACATACCTTCGGAAGAAAGGAAACAAAAGCAACCATGAATGAATCAGGTCATACAAACGACATTGTGTTAGCAATTTACACAGCATCCGTTACAAACAAAAAACATATAAACGGCTAGAATCGGCAAGTAGGAAGTATCGAATGAAGTTATATTGTAAGATATGAGAAGACTCAGACTCAATAAGAGATTTTGTGTTTGTATCAATATTTAAACAAGGATCAAGCAAGCATGAAAACGTTACTTATTTGTATGATCAGTTTCCACAAAGCTTCCTGGTTTGGTAGCGAAATAATGTTTGAGTTGAGTATCAAGAGGAATAGCCAGTACTGATCTTCAAAATAGGGTAATTTGCGATGTGATAATATAGTGTAGTGTGACATCATATTTGTTGGCAAGAAATATAATTGATTTACTTAATTGCAAAGGAAATTCATTACCTGTTTGGAGTTTGCTAATTTGTCTAACTTCGCCCATAATTACTGTTCACCGTAATGAAAAGGGAAGGATTTATCACACCTTGTTGTCCAGATTTGCGAGAAGCTAAAACCAAAGCCGTTAACCATACAATTTTTCAGTTTACAGAGAACAATGATCCAACAATGGTTTATGTGTATGTTTTCTGGTTAGCTTATTTCTCACTCGTGATTCTATTACTCGTGTTCCTAGTTATCCTTCTTGAACTCAGGATGAACGTGAAGAAATTAATATGTTGTGTTGCAAATGAATCTGCTACACGGCAAGCCATCAAATCGGAAAGAATTGATCCCGAGAGAATCCAAGATACAGTAACAATAACAATCGAAGGCGAACAACATGGAATGGAAGCTATGAAGACCGAACCCCGATTTTTAAATTTGAGTTCAGTACAAGAGGTCAGGAACAACACTGAGGAGATTGAAATGCGAAAGATAAGAAAACAAGAACGTCATTGGCGACTTCAAGAAGCTCAAAGAAAGCGGAAAGAAATTTTGGAACAACAGCGACAGAAAAAGGAAGACTTGGAAAGGGAAAGGGAGCGTTTGAATAAAGATATGATTGCAATATTGATCCAAGTCTTTACACAACCCTTAATCAGAGAAACTGAACAATTTAATGAATGGACGGGGCAACCTGATTAGTAAAGTCAAATGTATGAAAGATGATGGGATAAACATATTGTAATTTTAATTGTAATTTCAGTTTGTATCCCCCTCAAAATACATTGAATAAATTGCATTTAATTCACAATGGTAAAACAACTACTACTATGTGAATGCTACGAAATGTGAACAAATTCAAAACTTTTATGATGCCCTGCGGAAGTACAGTTATATAATCATTGGTTTACATCTAAATGATGAAAAGTAAACTCAAACAAATACGAACAAGGCGGATTGTTTTTATTTCAGTTATATAATTATATAGTCACATTTATAAATTTTGTATTTGCTAGCTCGTAAAATAAAAATATGTATCAAAAATCTAATTCGCTGGAAGACAAGACAGCTTTGGACTGATCTCTACTATCAAGGCCATCGGTCTCGTCGCACCTCTGCTGTAGCATCCGGTCAACAATTCGGTCAATATCTGCAGCGGGTGGAGTAGCCACTTTCGAAGTGACAGCCAGCAACACATCCTTATCTACCGGTTTTCCACCTTGAAGGGACTGAAGGACACAGGCTCCATATGCCGCTTCGCTCATACTTGCCGTCTGAACTTTGGAAAATGTATCTTTCAGAATGTCAAATATTTTGGCTTGGCTGTCCATTACTCGAGCGTGCTCGAATTCAGCATGTCTCTGCGATTGTTCATGCTTTCTTTGATTTTCCTTTTCAGTCAATTCGATTTTCAGCGTTTCCTCCTTGTGTTTAAGGTTGTCCAGTTTAGTTGCTCGCCCAAACTCTTCTTTGCGCCTGCGTTCCTGCTGTTCATTAAAGAAAATGCAATAAAAATCGTTGTTATTACTTTTAGTGCTTTCACATTGATCAAATCTGACTTACGTCTATTTCTTCTTGCAATTGCTGTTGCTCTTGTTCCTCCTTTTCTTTCCTTCGGTTTTCCTGAAATTTAAATATGTAAATTTTTATAGTTAATATTGTCACTAAATAAAACGTTACAAAACTCTATCATTACGGAACTTTTGTAAAATAGGTTTCAGCTTACAACATACCTGTAACAACAATTTATTTCGCTTTTTAGCTTCTAATCTCTGACTACGTCTACATTCCTAATGACAGAAAAAGAAATAAAAAATATTCAGAAAGAAAACTCTAATGGCACAATGCGAATAACTGCTACAAAACATATTATCATGCGCTATGCTTCGAAATGTTACCTCTGATGAAACATTCCGTATTTTTTCTTGCTCGTTTGTGGCTTTCCTTTCATGATCCTAATAATAATGACAAATAAAATAATAGTCTGATAAAGAAATGTAAACAAAACCGTTTATAACGTTTGTGAAATGCAATCTGGTGTTTGGTGCACAAGGTACAAATTGTTTTGATTATTTAATGCATCGCTATCTTAGATCGCCCCAACACAATTTTAATTATTTTAAATGTGACTATATCAAAACCTTTGCATTAGATAGTTCAAATTCATACGTACCGTGGGTTTCGAAAATATATATCCAATAATAGCCAATACGCCTAGTAAGACACATGCCACTATTCCCACTATTATGTGCAACATGCTTAAGGATACCTAAAATAATGAATTTTGATAAAAATAGTTTTTGAACGGTATACTCTGGAGGTTTGTTGGTGAAATGATGTTGGCCTGTTTTGGACCACTGAGATATCATGTCAATTTTATTTCAAGCAGGTGTTACATCAAATAAATTCCTTTCATTAGAATGTAAAGTCAGATTCATAAAAGTCAAACCATTCAAATTTATCGTTCATCTACCCTACTCCACTAGACAGATAAAATGTATAAATGCATCTTTAGCATAATATCATATATTTACTTCCTGTTCCTTGTTTGCTGTAAAACATTTCCAAGGAATTCCGGTGTATTAATTTCACTTGCCGGTAAATTGGACAAGCTTCATAAAATGGTAACTGCTAATGCTACGTTTAGAGAGAATGGAAGCACTGTTCTATATAATCTCGAATAGTAAGCGTGAGCAGACTTGACGTAATGTTTGTTTTGTATTATCGGTCATTAATATTTACTAACCAAATCGAAGCAATATTAACTCATATTTATGCAAACGTTGTGTGTGTTGAAGAAAACATTCAACAATTCGAGTTGATCGCGGTTTGGTAAAAAAGGCAAAATGAGTAACAACTATCGAGTATATAGTATTTCCTCCTTTGTTACATATATCATACTGCGTAACAAACTATCGCGACAAAATCAGCATCTTTTCAATTTAATTTTTAGTTAAACTGCCAACATGACGTGCCGCTCTCAGTCTCACAACCCTCAGAATTATTTGACTAGCATTTCGAGAAGTCTAGGCACAGCAGGGTGTTCAAACTTACTAGCAAATTTTAGTCAAAAAGCTGCAATCTGTACTTATTCTCAATTTACAGACAATAAACACCTTACAATATTGCACGAAACTGGCATTTTAATTAATGTCTTTAAAACATTCTACATAGTACTAGTCGCCATTCTCGTACTGAATTTTATACTCTGCATTAAGCCCTTGATTTTTTGCAATCAGAAAATGATAGCAAATGACTACCTTCGTTTTGCTACAAGAAAATGTGCTAAAAGGAGAGTCCATCAGCCAGAAACTAAACTTGACTCTCAGGAAAAACTCGAAGATGAAACAGTTACAATCGAAAATGAAGATACTAACCATATACCGGAAATGGCTAACACAAATTCGGATTCAATAAACAACCAACAGAACGATAGCATCTTTGAAGAGATCAGAATGCGAGAATTAAGAAAGCTAGAACGTCAACGTCGACTTGATGAAGCTAAAAGAAAACGGGAAGAACTGTTAGAACAGCAGAGACAAAAGAAAGAAGAGTTGGCCAGAGAACGAGAGCGTTTGAATCAGGAAATGATTGGGATTTTGGTGCAAGTCTTTACACAACCTTTAATTAAAGAAACTAAAGAATTTAATGAATGGGTGGAGCAACCTGACTAGCAAATAACGAGATTCTCATAGATTATCCAAAGTATATTATGCTTTTAGCAACATCAAAATGCGTTCATTGAAAATATGTCAATATACACAAAAATTATGGAAGATAATTCTCATTTATGTTTTCAAAACAGTATTTAATTTAAGTTTTTCAAAGCATTATCATTATTATTAAATTCTTAAAGTGTTTCTGTTAATATCAAATAACATACATGTTGTTTTCACCATATATGTACCATTTCATTTAAAGAATGGCATCATATGCAGTTGGAATCGGTTCATATTCACTAAACACCTTTGCAGCTTTATCTACAGCATCTTTAGGGATACGAGGAAAGTATTTCTTTAAATCGCCTGCCAATTCTTCATAAGACTTGTAGTTCTTTACTACTTTTCTTGAATTGGCATCTCCTACAACGACTCTTCGCTTCCAAACAAAAATGAAATTCTTTGGGTCCTCCATCACATCTTCTTCTTCAGACTCCTCTTCCTCCTCCTCCTCGGTGACAACCTCGTACTCATCTTCTTCTGACTCTACATCCTTTGTAAGAGTTTTACCATTTGTTGTCGATGGAATTAAAGTTTTTACTGTAGATTGCCCTTTGCCATTCAAAGCAGATGAAGCAGGCAAGGTTTTGGATTTTTCAGAAGTCAAAATTGTAGCTTGAATTGGTTTTCCATTTGTGGTAGATGTCTTTTCTTTGTTTGATGCAAGAGGGGCTTTTACCTTGGAATTATTAACAGCATTGGTTTCAGTGACTTTGGCTGGCACTGGAGTTTTGGGATTGATTGCGTTATTCACTGTAGGTACTTTTCCAGTTGATCCATTCGAAGTTTTTCCGTTTGCTGCCAAAGCTTTTCCAATCTTTGATAATGCCTTCCGGTTTGTAATTAAAACCTTTTCCTTTGTCTCACCATTCATGTTCTCTGGGAGCTCAGGAAATAGTTTACGAAATTCCTTGTTTGTAAAAAAGCGGTACATCATTGGGTTTTTAAGTAGAGCTGAGTAGCAGGGTTTCGTAAATGTTTCCAACATGGGGTAATCGAATTCCCAGAAACTTCTTGGCTTAAGATCCCATGAAGTGCGAAGAACCTCGCCTTTGTCAGCCTATAAAGAGAAAAAATAGTACACAATAAAAGTCATGTTAATTATTGTGCTTCATCGCTAAAAAATTGCATTCATTGACTTACAAATTTTCCACCCATCAGACCACCACCTAGGTGAAATTTTCCAATCCACCCTGGAGCAATAAGACGAAATTCATAAGGGAATCCTCCAGCTTGTAAAGTTCTGTATGGGAGACGCTGCATTGGAATGGGCTCTAAAATTGGGTATGCACCTCCTACCTCGACCATGTAGATTCCATGAGCATTAGGCCCCTCCAAGCTCACCATGACCAAGCAATGAGTTCCAGCAACTGGTGCTTGATAATGGTCACCTCGCACAGCAAAACTGTTTAGTCCTATGCTTTGAAACACCAACTTGGTGAAATAGTTCAAGTGAATGCAACATCCACCTTTGCCAGCCAACCCAATGCTTACAACATCGGATTCTGAAGGGAACCATCTCTGATCCGGATCCACTGCTGCCATTTCTATATTCTGTAAGTATGGAAGTTGAAAAATTAACAAATAAAATTTATGACAAATATAAATATGTATCAAAATTTCGAAAAACACACCTGAAATGGAAGACGAACGGCATGGCGCTTCATATACAACGTTAGAAATTCCAAGGGCTTGTTGTACAGAAGTTCCCTCCAAGTGTGGGGCATCCCCAAAACACTTTCAAGAAAGTACACTGCTTGCTCATAGCTCAACATTTTTGTCACTTCAAATTGTTAACAAGACAAGCAAGTCTAATTAAGATGCTTTGGCGAATAAGGTTTGTTGTCAAATGGCAGAAATATTATTTTGTAGAGCGTATCATGAGCCCGAAATGTAACTTTCATATTTGCATACATCCATTCCAGATTAGTTTTGCACTTATTTAGCACATGGGTCGCGGAGCACGAGATTATAATTGCGATCCAGCTGACAAGTCCACACGATCACAATGTGATCATCATGAGCAACTTTTACTTGTCATTGGGTTACTGACTTATTAACAGCTCGGCTTTTGTAAAAAACACAGCATCTATATATACAGCTTCTGGTTCTGGAATATCAAAATAAAATGTACCGAGCACACATGGAATGTACATTTATGGTCATATGTAGAACTTGTAGCCAAGGATAGTGACGATGAGTGAGTTTATCCATGAGTTTGGTCGTGCAAGATAGTGGGATTCTTTATCCTCTAAAACCAGTTCAGAGTTAAAGCTAAAAGCTGCTGCTGGTGGCGTGACTTCAATTTTGTTGTTGCATTCGTAAAGAAGGTGTAAATGTTAGCAAATGCAAGTTCTAGTCTTCAGTTGGAAATCCGACTGGAAATTGAATGCAAATATGCTGGAAATAAATTTCATTACATCATTTACCGACTTTTGCTTAGCCACAGTTCTTGGAATGCCCCCCTTCTCCTCTACACAAATGATGAAATGTAGATGCAAGAGGCTTTGGTTTAGCCAAACGCTAATAATGTGATAGGCATGTGGAAATCACATGCTCAGTTTCATTCTAAATTGATATTAAAGCAAAGCTATGTGTGCTATTTGTACGTTAAACCCATTTACAAAAAATGATTCATTGCACTCCGTTGTCAATAAATGCAGTTTTAAATGCTATCAATTTAATTACCATGAAGTTGCTTCTGAATGATCTTCAATCAAAGCGGCAATAAATTAATTACATAAACATTGTGATAAAGCACTAAATGAAGATTAGAGAGAAAGTTAAATTTTGTCAGGCTCACAAACAAATGCAAACTGATCTCGCCCAATTAGTCTGGGCTGGATTTTATGCCCAGACTCGTGAGAATGCTAACCAACATAGTGCTGATGTTGATCCACGTAAGCTTTCTCAGACTTGGTGCAAACAAGGTTGAAGGTCACCTTAAAGAAAAAGCTGGACTATCTGAATAAGAATAGTATAGGCTAATTATTCCAATACGTAATGATCCCTATTTCGACTAATGGGGGTTTGGAATTTTGTGCAAGGAAAATCTCCTAGATCAGCAAAACGACATATTTTTGCTTGCATATATTTTATTTAGGATGACAAATATATATTCTGTTGAATAAACTTTGTAATGTATATACCATATGTGTATGCGTATATTTAAAAACTTTGAAGACCTAAAATGACGTAGCAGAGGATGTGTGATTTACGGAAGGTCTATTTGGAGCAGACATATATTTTTGGTTTGGAGCATATTGTTTCAGATAAATCAAAATTCCAATTTTGAACTAAAAGGCGAATCAAGACTAAATTTTTAATGTTACGGCGGCACGTTTTGCAAAACGTTTCATAGTTGGCCATTAAAATCTCATAATTGAGAAGAATCAAGATGTTTGCTGTTACACAACCAGCAATAAACGTAATATGTGCATTCTATAGATTCTGTAGATATTCATTTTCAGACTTATACATACATATAGTTACAATCTTTGATGCCATCATTTGAGGAACCAATAAATAATGTACTTGTATATGCATTTCATTCAGCCTGGAATAACATTGTCAATCGTAAAATTTCAGACAGGAACAACCTCGTTAGCAGGTAATTGGTATTTCGATTGAATTCGTAGAGCTTTAGTATTTTTTTACAACGTCCGAGGTTTTCGTAGTAGTTAGAATAGAAAAATGCAGTTAAAATACTCAAATGCTTATTTTATCGTATAGAGGGTATATGTATGTCCAATGGGGGATTATGCACAGGTAATCGCCAGAGTAAACATCGCATTCTGAAAAACAATAGATATTATAACTATAACTGACGACTACGACGTAGAAACACTGACCTGCCTTCTCATATTATATTATTACTGAAAAGTTTAGGAAGTTGGTCGACCTTACTTTTCAAATGTGCAGCGAAGAAAGAAACTTTTTCAAAGTTTAAAGTTTTAGCTGATAACTTAAATTAAAGCATTCAATCATACGACTAAAATGAAAATTGTGTGTCGAGATTTGTTTCATTTTTCGTTCAGGTTAGTCGTCATGAAGTAATGGATACGATATTTTACCCATATTGATTTACCTTAAGTACTTGTGTCAATTTACTGATCATTAACTGCAATAATACTCTAGTCATAAAGTGGGTCGAGCTAACGTGGTTAAAATCATTAATTATCATCTACCTACATTTGTTTTTTCGGTTTAGGAAGGGCATTGTATTCGTAAATTTGGGAACATTAGACTCTTTCTAAAAAACAGTTTGAATTGAATTATTGAGCAGATACCTATACCAAGCTCATTAAACCCTTTGTTATGTACACACTTTGATGTTACAAACGCAGAACTAAGCCTAAACTCAATGAGCACAAGTATTTTTTCACATATCATTACCACTTTATAATATTGTTTGAATAGGAATTAACTGAATGCTTAAAAAGTAGTCCATAAACAGAATCTACTGGTTATGCAGGGTTCAAACCCTAAATAAAGGCATAGATTATTATTCCTCCATAATTGACCAAGTGACGTTTGGTAGGTCTGGAGTAGTCGATCAGTTTTTTTCTTCCGTTTAGTTCTTGTCCTAATGTCGGTTACTCCTAATCCATTTTTCAGTTATCATGGATGATCACCAACAAACCGGTTCCTTGAATACAAAAGCACAATCTCAATCTGGCAACAAAATCAGCGTCTTTACTTTAAACTCATCTCACGTTGCCCCTCAACCCCAATCGTCACCATCAAACAGTTTTGCAACAGTTGCCAACAGTTTTATCGTGGTCCGCCATTTACTCAAAATGAAAGAGTTTCGAGAAGCCAGTGGACCTAACTTGTTCAGAAAAGAAGTCATTCGCTACTTCAAACTGCATTTGAACCTATGCAGTTCTATTGGCTCTATTGCATTTTGCTGGAATAAGGAAACGAATCAATTTGAGTCTGTCACTTCGAAGCTACGAAGATTTCAATTTCATGTGCACATTGGTATTGCCATCATTCATAATATTTTTCTTATTTGGAGTCTTTTAAGTCGTGACATGGCAAGATTTGGTATTGCATACAAGATGCTCTCCATCTATTTCACCGCTGGCTACATCCTCTGCAACGGCTTGCGAATTTTTGCGTGGATTCATGAAAAGGAAATAGTAAAGTTGGTCAACGCTAACTTTACTTTGGAAGAAAAAATCCGAGGTACGGAATCATTTATTTTTCCTGCTTCCAATTTCGCACATAAAATATGAGTAACTTTACCTTTTTTGTTGACAGTTTTTCAAAATAAAAGGCAAGAGGATCCACAAGGGGTGCTTACAAGATTGCTCAACAATGCTGCAAAATCTCAGAGAGCTTTGCTTGTTCTTGGATTGATCACTGGGCTATCTGTACCTCTACTTGTGTTTCTCATTCTGTTGGCTAACCCCTGTCAACCACCGTTTATCGGATCCATCATTTTTGAATATGCTAATAACCACTGCATCGTGTCATCATGGCCCTTGCATTTCGCAATTAGCGTTGCAAATTTCTGGATGCACTTGGATATGGTTCTCCCAATGGTTTTCACGATGTTTGCCCTATTTTTCTTGAGCGTCAGTTGCTTGCATGACTATGTGGATTATATCAAACGGTAAGTCTAACGATAAGATTTCATAAGTGTTGCATAAGTATTGAAATATGTACGTCATCAGAAGTAATACTGAATTTTTGAATATGTCAATGTCAGATTGAGGTGAAATCAGTCTTCGTTGATTATAAAATCGATTTTGGGAGGTAGTATAGAATCTAGGAGATTCGTATAGCAAAAATTTTACATAAAATCCTTTGGTACACATTCAATTATTCGATAATGACAGATAATTACATAAAGTATAAGCCCGCTTGAGCTAAAATCATTTTGGTTTTGGTAAACATTTTTTTTTGTAATTTTGTTTGTTCAGAAAAATCCAGACCAAATGCAGAGAGCAGGTTGGGGACACTCTTTATATGTACAGAAGGATCCAAATTATGGAGAAACAATTAAATGCTTGCTTTCGCCAGCAATATTTTCCTTTGCTACTTTCTGGAATGACGACGCTCCTAATATTTTGTTTGTACTCGTGCATTCGGCTACATGACAAAATACCCATGCCTGGATTCTCCTACTTTCCTATTGTTGCATTGGATGGAATCGTTTCGGTGTTAGTAATGAATACAAAGGCAGCAAATGTATTGGAACACTCCATGGATTTGGTCACCAAGTTCAGAAATGATACGACTTACAGACGGAAACACTGGGCTAAGAAAATGGCTTGGAGTTTAACTCCACTCCGAATCAATTTTATGATGAACTTTGTTGACAAATCTACGCCATTAATTTTTATCAATTTCAGCCTGAATCAGGTCGTGTCCTTGCTACTGGTTGGATCTGAAAGGAATAAGGATGTACAAATTGAAGATGTTTTAGCTTAAACTCAATAAAAATGCAACATAATGAATCTCATTAGGATGAATTGTCAGAAAACAATCAAAAGAATTCCTGCAAATCCTTTGAAAGTTTAGAAATGGATTAGACAACTCTTTAAAATTGCACCACACGAGTGTTAGATAAATAAGCTCGATACGTGAGTCCTTTTTCCAAGCTACTGAATGCGCTTAATAAATTGGCTTGTATATATGTAGATGTGCTTTAAGTGATCGGACCCATAAGGCGTATGGGGCAATTAGATAAGGGAAAAGGCTTTCAATATTGTAATACTTAACTAAAGCAGTCTTGTCAATATAATACTAACGTATGATTATTGGCAATAAATTGATGAGAGTGCCCAATAGTTGGAATGAAGAGTTTACTGCTATTTACTTGTCTTTACTGAAAAGAATGTAAATATTAACTTAGCATGCATGTATTTTTAATAAAATATATCTGCTTTAACTGTCAATTTACAAATCTATCTACATTTTATTCACATCATCCACAATAAGATCTTAAATTTTGTCATTTTTTATTTTGAATGCTCCGTTGAATGGGAACTTTAAACTATCGGACGAAAATATCCAACTTGCTACTTGCAACTCATAGCATGACATTGTTCTGGTAATATTTTTTATTCAGGTCCACAACTATCAGGTGCCCATGGAATGGGAGGCAGTGTGTCCAAACTGACACCGAGTTCAAATTTTCCCATTGACATTAATGCGTCACCCATTGGCATTAGGATCTCAAGTGTTCCATTTTTGAACGTTGAATAGACCAAACCTGTAGGATCTCCATTTGCATAAAAATCTTGTATCATGACAGTATCCCAAATTAGCTTGTACGTATCTCCCTCAACATGTTCTAGCCATGCTTGGGTCCATTTTCCATAATCCATATAAAGCCCAGTGGCATTAGTTTGGTTATTAAACCTTTCAGATATTTCTATATCTCCTTGAATCCCACTGCCATAATTACCAATGATGACTTCATTTTGACTTCTTGTCTTTGTACATTTCTGCAGAAACTCGGTTACAACTCTGGCTCCTTTTTCTGTAAGTTTCCTCGGCTCAGCTTGGTGGTTCCTCAAAGCTTTCAAAGCTTTCTCCGTCGCATCATTCACTCCGATTAACGTGTCATAAATGAATGTGTGAAGAATTCTTACGTCTGCAAGAACTGGACCTTGATTTGTGTTTGAAAAAATGCCAACTTTCTTTTCTGGAAATAATGACATGAAGCTTGAATATGGTGGGAATGAGCCACTATGCTGTACATATTGCCATCCGTCATACGATGCAATGGATAATCCTAGTCCATATGCCATTAAAGTTATGATACGATCTTCCTCAGATGTCTTAAAGGCAGATATTGGTAGTGCATTGGACGGTTTTGTCATCCAGCGCATTATATCCTTTGAAACAATAGTCAATGTTATTTAGTCTGATAGACATGCTATCCAAAAGTACATTTTAAGTATCTATGTCTATTACCTCTGGGATGACTTGATTCCCATCAATGCTGCCCAAATTAAGGTGAAATCGCAAATATCTTGCCATATCATTTGGGGTGGAAAATAAACCCCCAGCAGCATTCGTCACTTCAAGTCTCCTACAAATAGGATAGAATATTCGTATATAGCAAAGGCTAGTAAATAGTTAATAACTTATAATTAATGTATGTCGATAAAATGCTTACTTAATCAACTCTGTGTTAAATGGATAGCTGACATTATCCATTACGTAATAGGGTTGAGCGCGGTAAGGCATGTCGGAGAAATTATCCGATTTCTTCACCAAAGTAGTATTTAGCATGTTTAAGTCTATTAAAAACTCTTGAAGCTGTGAACCAATTTGTAAAAAAAAAAGTTTTTAAAACTTTTAAAAACAAGCAAAATTAGTAAGCGTGGGAAATGGTCTAGGCATTTTACCAGTGTTTCATATTCAAGGTTGGAAATTAATCCAATAAGTTTACCAGCCAATGCAAACATATAATTGTTATACTGAAATTCTGATCGAAAACCACACCCTTCCTCTGCATATCGTAATCGGCTGTGAAAAAGATTTCAAAATGTCAGCACAAATATGTGCAATTATATTATGTATTGAAATGTGTGAATTTTATGCAATTTTGAATGAAACTTAAACTAACAAAAGTAATTCTTCATTGCTTCCAAAAGGCTCCGATGAGAGTGATAAATCATCCTGGACGATGCAGGTACGATGGGATAGTAAATCTCTGAAGGTTACGAAATCTGAGCGAAATCTATAGTATAATATAGACATAAAAAATAGGCATTCATACAATAATTATTCAATCATACTTTAAAGGTCCGGATCGTGCTACCGAATAATAAATTCAAACATTTGTACCTATCATTTAGAGTTAAGTTGGCTGATGGTATCAGTTTCCTAATTGGGGTATCAAGAACTTTCTCTCCCAAATCAGGAAATTTTTCGCTTAGCACCTTGATGACAATGGCTGAGGTGAAGCTCTTCAAATGAATACAATTCAAAGGCACACAATTTAAAACTATATTCTCTGATAAGAATTATTGAACAAAACTTTGTTTAATGCCATTTACCTTTGTAATTGAACCTATCAGAAATTGAGTTTGATTTCCATTTGGGATACTTTTTTCTTGATCAGCATACCCATAACCAGTTGAATACAAAACTTCTCCATCTTTTTGAACTATTGATAGCCCCAAAGATGAAGTTTTAGTTGCAGGCAAGTAGACATTTCTAATAAAATTTTCAATCCTGCTTCGAATTTCAGGGTCAATATTTTGTCCTTGAGTGTGCGAGTTTTGTGGGAGGGTCAGTATTATTCCTATAATGCAAAAAGTTGCAAGTTTTTCAAATAGTTTTGCCATTTTTGCCAGCGTATGAAGTGTATGTTCCGATGGTCAACTGTATTTGTTTGATAAAAACGTAACCCATACAGGTTTACTAGCATATATATGATAAATGATAACGTTCTGACCGCATGTCTGCTGTGCTCAATTTTCCGTGATGCATGGTTTGTTAAATAATATCTAGCAGTCAGTAAAAAACCATTGGATTAGTGTTGTATGTTATTTGTATCAATAATTTAGGCTACACAGGCAGGTTCTGACGGTTCTGTGGTTGTACGATTTATTTTTACATTTGCAGATAATAGATAAAATTTGTGTATCATGAATAATGACAATTACTAGAATTAAAGCACTTGAAACTTTCCATCTGCATCTGATGAAGCATTTTGTTTTGTTGTCAGTTTTATGTAATTTAGTACACTCATTATGAATTATGTAATTATCAATTCCTGCGAATCTATCGCTTTATTCCGGGCCACAACTGTCTGGTGCCCATGGAATAGGGGGTAAAACATCCAAGCTGACACCCAGTTCAAATTTACCCATTGACATTACCGATTCGCCTGCTGGGAAAAAGATCTCAAAGGTTCCATTATTAATTATTGCGTAGGCTTCACCTAATGAATCTCCTCCAGCATAATTATCTTGAACTATATCAGAGTCCCACGTTAAGCGGTATAATGTGTCCCCAATATTATCTACCCAAGCTTGTCCCCATTTTCCATAGCTCATGTAAATCCCGGTCGCATTTGCTTGCTCGTCAAATTTCTGGAATATTTCTATGTCTCCAGAACTTCCACTTCCGTATTTGCCGATAATATCTTCATTTTGCTTTTTACTTGCTTTGCCTTGTTGTACAAATTTAGCTACAGCTTCGTTTCTTTTACTTAGCTTCCGGGCTCGGTTCAATTGTTGTTGCTCCAAACGTTCCAAGGCTTTCTCGGTTGCATTATTAGCCCCAGTAAGTGTATCATAAATGAATGTATGAAGAACAGCAGCATCAACCCATACCGGACCTTGGTTTCCACTTGAGAAAATGGCAACTTTCTTTTCCGGAAATAAGGACATGAGAGTTTGGTATGGAGGAAAGTAGCCACCGTGATGCACGTATTGCCAACTGTCATAGTGGGCAATGAATAGCCCAAGTCCGTATGCCATATAAGACCCTACACGTTGCTCATCTGATGTCTTAAATGCCAAGGGAGTCAATGCTATTGCTGGCTTCGTCATCCATTGCATAACGGCCTTAAACAAACATATTATTGGTTTCAAATCGTGTTACGAAAATTATAGTTAAAATATAAATTTTTACCTCCGGTAAAACTTGTTTGCCATCTAGGTTTCCCAGATTGAGATGAAATCTCATATATCGTGCCATATCGTTTGGAGTCGCATACAAACCTCCAGCAGCATTAAAAGTTACTACTCTCCTGTGAAATGAGAAAACATTATTTAATCCATTACTTCCATACGCCAGAGCCAAACTGCACTGCATTGATAGAAAATATTTGTATGTATTCTAACTTGATCAAATCAGTGTTAATTGGATAGCTAACATTATCCATAATGTAATATGGTTGGGCTCTGTAAGGCATGTTTGGAGAAATCATCAGATAGCTTTGTCAGAGAGGAGTTCAACATGCCAAGTCGTTAGAAGATCTTGCATCTGTGAAGAACAACCAAGAGAAATAGAGATACATTCAATGTTTAAATATTCCTGTTAATATCATAACTTACGGTCTTCATATGAGCGATTGGCAATTAATCCAGCAAGTTGGCCAGCGAAAACGAACATTTGATTGTTGTACTGAAATTCTGACCGGATGCCGCATCCTTCTTCTGAGTATCGCACACGACTATAAAATTGATAAATGTGTATTATATTTCAAGAGCCTTATTTTTCTGAATTTCTAAAGCATGCTCTTTTCTATTTGAACTCATACTATGTAATTTCCTCGGTCGAATCAAAGGGGTCACTCATTAGTGGCAAATCATTACGTAATACACATGTTCTATGTGCCAAAAGATCCCGGAATGTGGCATGTTCAGAACGAAATCTGGTAAGTTAACAGTGATAAGGCAATTATTTACATTAAAACAAATTAAAATCAGCAATCAGCATGTATACAACAATAGAATGAATTAAACAGTGAGGATATACCTATCGTTTAGAGTAAATTAAGTTGGCTGATGGTATCAGTTTTTTAATTGGGGTATCAAGAACTTTCTCACCCAAGTCTGGAAATTTCTCACTTAGAACTTTGATGACAATCACTGAAGTGAAGCTCTGTTAAAAAATAATGCATGAAAAAATTAATGTTTTGAAGATTATGTTCACTGGAAACTGTGAAAAAGTTTATTCGAGAATAAAACTAACCTTGGTAGTTGATCCAATTAGAAATTGAGTTTGATTTCCATTAGGGATAAATATTTCTTGATCCGCATACCCGTAACCCGTTGAGTACAAAACTTCTCCATCGTTTTTAACTATTGATAGCCCCAAAGTTGAAGTTTTTGTAGCAGGCAAGTACACATTTTGAATAAAATCATGAATCTTTCCTTGAATTGCAGGGTCAATATTTTGGTTTTGAGACACAGACAGTTGTGGCAGAGACAATAATAACCCTAGAACGCAGAAACTCAAAATTTGCAAAATTATTCTGGCCATTTTAGACACAATGCGAAGCTCTCCGCTCAAAAGCAAATTCTTGATTTTAACTCGTGATTATTTTGGATGAGGTAATATTTAATGTGACCTAGACATGATTGTCACATAATGCTGAATTGAATGTCATATCACTTCAACCTTATCAATTCATTGAAGCATAATATTTATTGAATTCATGAATTTGCTGGAGTATTAACCTAATTTGTATCAGTGTGCAAATTAAAGGTAAAAGTATTATACAAATGGAAAATATGGTTGAACAAATTAAGGCTATTTATGTAGATGATATTGATCATGATGCATTTTTACATTCTTTGTTTGCCGAAACTTTGATTTGGAGAATTATGCTGTGCGTTCATGATTGGAAGCGCTGCAAATAACCAAATAAATGTAGCCAGAAATGTTTTTATCCATAAATAGACTACCGAAGGTTGTACTACTTTTATCATTTATCGTAAATATAATACATAACTGCTCAATTGGACTTTCTATCTCTTTTATTTACAGATTAATGATAAATGCATGTCTACCAGGATATACAATGCAATTATTATTATGTAATTGCATAAATACCAGCATGGACATCTTTCAGCTTCCAGACCTTGTCCCTACTAAACTTGTTCTAAAGATATAACACATAAAATTCGACTAGCTATTTTTGATTTGGTCCACAGCTCTCTGGACTCCATGGAATTGGAGGAAGATTATCAAGACTTACACCGAGCTCAAACTTTGCCAAAGATCCTAACTCATCAACTATTCGATGAAGAAGCTCTGCGGTTCCATTTCTAACTTGTACATAAGCTTCTCCTCCGCTCAAGTCTCCAGCAGCATAGTAATCTTGGTTTACATCCGAATCCCATGTCAGCAGAAATCTTCCTTCTGCATCCTCATCCCCCAGCCATCCTCGATACCATTTTCCAGCATTCAAATAAAGTTGTGTCGCATTAGTTTGATCATTGAGCTTTTCGATAATTTCCAAGTCCCCAGAGCTACCACTGCCATACTTTCCAACGATTTCTGCCCAGTTACGTTTCTCCTGAGCAGGTTTTCGGAAAAGGGCGACTTTCTCCTGTTTCACTTTACTTTCCTGTTTCTGTCTGGCTTTTTCTATAAGCTTTAAAGCCTTCTCCGTGGCAGTGGTACTGTTAACTCCTCGTAAAATGTCGAAAATGAAACCATGAACAACCATAGGGCTCACCCAAAGAGGACCCTCATGCATTCCCATAAATATGCCAATCTTCTGCTTTGGGAACAAAGATAATTGGGCTGTATATGGGGGAACGGAGCCACTATGTTCTGTGAGTTGCCAACCATCCAACGAAGCTAGAAAAAATCCAAGGCCATATGCAAAAGTATTGATCACTTCAACATCATCTTCAGAGGATTTATAGCCAAACAGAGGCACTGATATTGACGATTTCGTTAGCCACAACATGACATCCTGTGTTAAATGACAATTACAGAATTAATACCCGTTACATTACATTGAACCCGAATAAATATCATTCAGCTATGTACTAACCTTTGGGATTATTTGGCTATTGCCTATTTGGCCTTCATTCAAATGAAACCTTAGATACTTATCCATGTCGTTTGGTGGAATACAAAGTCCTCCCGCTGAGTTGGTTGTAGTTACTCGTCTAAAACCCATGCAAAAACGCTGATTGATGCTCACAAACAAAATCATTGTGAATATAATTAGGGTACTAACTTGACCAATCCTTCGTTCGATGGATAGCTAACGTTATTGATGACGTAATACGGCTGTGCTCTAAAAGGCATACTTGAAAAATCATCGGATGGCTGAACCAACGATGAGTTGGACATTCCCAGTTCAGTTAAAAACTCGCTTACCTGTTCCAACACAAATGAAATCTCGAGCAGTCAAATTTTATTCCTTCTGCTCAACTTTTGGAATGCTTTTAGTTTTACAAATGGTCTTACCAAAGTTTCATAAGGCTTTTTTGCGATTGCTGCAAGCAGCTCTCCAGCAGCAGCATACATATTATTACTGTATTGGAATTCCGATCGAATTGGACACATCTCCTGATTGTACCTTTGTCGGCTGTTTACAATAATTTTGAAAATTGAATAGCTTTATCAAGAGGTTACTACTCTACACTTTATCAGATTATATCAGGTTTCTTACTAAACTAGTTCGGAGGTACTGTTTGTGGCTTCTGAAAGTAACAGAAAGTCATTTCTATTCGAGCACACCCGATGTGCTAATAAATCTCGAAAGGAAACTTGTTCTGATCGAAACCTTCAGAAATTCAGAACATGACATTTGAACATTTTAGAACATAAACTTATTCAAAAGAAAATGGTAAAGGGGAAAATAACTTTATTACCTATCACTAAGAGTAAAATTATATTCTGGAACAAGTTCCCGTACTGGAGTATCCAGTACCTTTTCTCCTAGATCTGGGAAGGTTTCATGAAGAAATTTCACTGCGATGGTGGCCGTAAAGCTCTGAAATGTTAAAAATTGACAACGACCATAATAAAGTTTGTGTATGCAAACCTTTATTAGTCTCTGTTTTAATCAATGATTAATTTACTTTTGTGATGGATCCGATTAAAAACTGTGTCTCGTTAGTATTTGGTATTTCTTTTGCTTTATCAGCTAATCCAAACCCAGCAGTGTACAAAACTTCTTCCTTTTCTCCATTCTGGAGTTGGAGCACAGTAAGTCCCAGCCCAGTGATATTATTTGATGGCAAGTATACATCTTTGATAAAGTCGTCGATTTCTTTTTTGATTTCTTGATCAATGCTACGCGTTAAGCCTTTTATATCTCGGGGAAAGTGGCTGACTGAAAACAGCACTACAAGGACACTTTTTAAAAGATGCATTTTTACCCAGAAGGATATGTAAAACGTATTACTTATAAATATTAATGAAATCTCATATTCCCCGTCGCGGTCTTTGACTCTGTTGGAATAAAGCTAATTATATGAAGTGACAGGGATTCCACCAAATTCAGGATGGGTAAAATTAATTTTGTATGCATGCAAAAATCGGTATTCGTGAGTTGATTTTATGTCGGAAAAAGTTTCAACACCGGTTCACAAACATTGATTGACAAAGCTACATCACAATGCCAATGCTTTCATCTGACTTTTACAAGAAGTGCTAAGCGAGTTTTCATGTAAATTCGTGTTTTCCCAGATAATGAGGATAATTCCAACCCAAAAGTTGTGTAACAACTTAAGTACTTTATTTTTACACATCAAATATTATAGCAACAAATGATGACAGTGAGACAGTAAACTAATATAGTTCTGCTGGGGTTTGCAATCGCATGCATTCGTGAATGCTTAAAATACAGAGTTAGATAAAGAAGGTGTTAAAGCGTAAATTATATAAAAGTTATAATTCGGATTTTTCTTCGGGTCCACAACTGTCCACACTCCATGGAATGATAGGTAGCTGTTTGATGTCAAATCCCTTTTGAAAGCTTGCCAAAGGGACCATTATGTCGTTCTGCGGCTGCAGAAATGTAAACGTTCCGTTGGATACAGAGAAAAAGTTGTCAGTTCCACTATCCCCAGCAGCGTAGTAGTCTTGGACTATATCAGAATCCCATACTATTCTGTATGCAGTATTGCCAACAGGTAGCAGCCAACCTTTCGCCCACTTTCCATAGCTAAAATAAAGTTCGGTTTTGTTTTTTGCTTCATTTAACCTCTCAAAAACTTCCAGATCACCTAATTGTGAAAATAAAAATTTAGAATTTTGGCATAAAGCTATGAACATTTGTAATTATAGCTAATCTCTTATTACCCCCAGTAGCACTTCCATAACTGCCAATAGTTTCCGCTATACTATTGGAAATATCCTTGTTTCCATTTTTCTCTAAAAAGTTCTGGGAGGCCACCCGCCTTTGAGATGTAACAATTTTTCGCAACGCTTTGTGTTGTTCTAAAACTTTCATTGCTTTCTCCATTGCATTGTCAGAGCCTTTCAAGGTCTCTGTAATGAACATGTGCAATACCAACATACTGACTTCAGTACTTGACTGACTGCTACTGAAAATTCCTAGTTTTAATGCAGGATACAGTGACAGTTGACTGCTGTATGGTGGGAAATAGCCGTTGTGGTTAAGATATTGCCAGCCATCATATGAGCTTATGAGTAAACCAAGACTGTAAGCGTAGTTTGCGATGACGGTGTCGTCTTCTTTTGTTTTAAACGGTTGGGATGGTACATGTATGGACGGCTTTGTAAACCATTTCATTGCCTCCTAAAATATATTCACGACTATAAAAAACAAAGAACAAACTTGGAAATATTCAGTTTCTGTTGAGTTTCAAACCTCTGGAATGACTTGCTTGTCACCAACTTTACCAGAGTTGAGGAAAAGTGTCATGTACTTTGCCATGTCCAACGGTGTTGCAAAGAGTCCTCCAGCAGCATTGTAAAATACTACGCGGCTGCAATTAAATTGGATTTTTAATATAAATAAGAAGATTATTTTTTTCATGACTTTGTATGTCTTTGTACGCTCACCTTATTAAATCTGTGTTGAAGGGGTAAGTGACGTTGTCTTTCACGTAGTAGGGCTTTGCACGGAAATGCATTTTAGAGAAGTCATCGTCTTTCTTAGTGAGAGCTGAATTTAGCATCTGAGCTTCGCTCAAGAAATTTTTAACCTAATGAATATTTTAATTTCGTTAAGATCAAATTACGCAATAAATAATCAAGTGGGATATGTAAGACTATTAAAGCATTTTGTATTTAAACTTTACCAGTTCTTCAAATGGTATTCCAGCAATTTGTCCTATGATTTCTCCAACCAGCACGTACATTTGATTATTGTATTTAAATTCAGTACGAAAACCACAAAATTCTTTGGCATAACGCTGACGGCTGCAGATTTTTTGTATTTTCAATCACAGAAAAACTTAACCAGTCTAAAGTTTAAATGCGTTGATGGTATAAAACTTACAATACAACTTCAGAGGGCTTATTAAAACTTTCGGATACCAATGTAAAATCGTTTGTTTCAAGGCACACATTGTGGGATAAAATATCTCGAAACGAAACGAAATTTGAGCGAAACCTGTTAGTTTTATTTAGTTTTTAGTAATATTCTACAACATAACCTAACATAACATAACATAACATAAATGCCAGTGTTTGCAATTTACAATATAATTTACCTGTCTATCAAGGTAAAATTGGATTCTGGTGCTAGCTTTCGTACCGGAGTATCCAATACCTTTTCCCCAAGTTTGGGAAATTTTTCATGCAATGTCTTCACTACTACCGCTGCTGTTAAACTCTATAAAAAGTATGACTTAATTATAATTTATTTAATTTATCAGCGTATTCAATTTTAAAATACTTTTGTAACAGATCCGATTAAAAACTGCGTTTGATTTCCATTAGGGATTCCACTCTCTCGATCTGCATATCCGAATCCAGTACTGTACACAATTTCCCCATTATTCTGAACAACAGTGATGCCAAATCCTGCAACCTTACTTTCTGGCAAGTAAACGTTGTTGATGAAGTCTTCTATTTTCTTCTTGATTTTTGGATTTTCAATACTTTGTGTTTCACATTTTATGTATTGTAAAACAAATATAAGAAGTAATAAAACCACACTACGCAAATTGCTGCGGCTCATCTTGCAGTTAGCAGATACAAATACTCTTCATACGACCTCTAGTTCAAAATGGAAACTGAGAGTGGTTCGCAATAAAAGCAAAAGGTTGAATGTATAAATTCTCTAAAAAAACATTTCTGCTCTGAATTTAATGCACACTTTTTTTGCAACCATCATTAATAACCAGGTACTCTTATATGAACAATGTGCAAATATTCACCGCAATTTTGGTTTTTATATTTAAAAAATACCCAACGAATCGTGAGAAACTTGGACTGGAACAGCAACATCATTTATGATAAAATCCTCTTCTCTTTGTTTGCTGTTCCCATCACTGTTCTAATTACAATCTTGTAAAAATTCATACACTACGCGCTAGGCTAGGCATTTGTGTATATATTCAGCATTATTATAATTTGTAAAATTCGAACTGACTCATTTCATACTGCACCATATTTTTCTGCAATTTAATACCACAATTTTACAGCTGCAGCTTGTTTTCAGTTTTCTGCATGAAAACAGGTATATGGCTTTTGTTTTTGATTAATGAGTTTAAAAGTATGGGCTGTCGCCCTTTACATTGTGTACGGAATGAAATTTATGTCCATCTTCCTATTGATGAATGTATAAACATGTAACGTCCATTATGCATAGCTCATACTTGTCAAATTTTTGTGTACCGTGTTGAACGTCAGTGTGACCTTGGTACACCTCCATACTTGATTTGGGAAGGCGTGAATATAAAGATGAAAGTGAAATAAATATTGACGTTTACAGAGCATATTATAGCATAGAAGCAAACAATAATTTTAGGTGTTTGCGGCTGTTGTGCTCTATCCTTACTTGTTTCCCTACTGCCTGCCTACGCAGAAAATGTCTAGAATCTTTATCAAAATCATTTACCAAGCGTAAACGTGCTTGTTGAGAATATGCACAATTGGTGATCCAACCATATCAAGTCATTATAATGGGATATAAGCAATTAAAGCACTGAAAAACTAGGTTGATTATAAATTTGAAGAAATTTGGTCATCTGTCTCGCAAAGTCATTGTTTTTGTAGTCAACCCCCTGATATGACGACTGCAGTACGATAACCTAATTTTTTATTGTTAGAGAACACTTATTGCTTACAGGAATAACAGCCATTATGATTATATGTGTAAGGATAAAGGTCAAGAACAGGTACAAACATTAAAAGTGAAGGTTAAAAATAAAATCGTAAATTCCAATATTAAAAACTTGTAAGATATGTATCTACACAGATATTTATACTATAATATTGCACCAGCATGAAATTTATTTACGGTGACTACACGAATTTGTCTTGAATAAAATAAAAATCATTCATCTGTCTCTGTTATTGAAGCCGATGGAGGAAGTCGTTTCTCAATTTCAGCTTCAATATTAAGAGCTTTACGCACCTCATCTTGAATCATATTCCGAATGGGATCTTCCAAAGCATCAATTATCGGCTTCCTTAACAAATTAGGCACAATGTTGATGAAAGCCTCTATCGCATAGTCTAGCGTCCCTGTTCCATCAGATAGGACGGCAATATTGCCAATTTCCAAATCCAATTCGTCAATTGTTACCAGCTCATCTAGATTGGCAGGTTGGCCCACCTTGACTGCGGCAGTGATGTACTCAAGATTAAATTCCATCTCTCCGCTAATGGAGTAGAAGTCTCTTATTATGTTGAGTGTCCATCTGTACTTTCCTGATTCCGTCATCCAGCCAGTGACAAAGAGCAATATCAACCAACATACAAGAAAAATAAACATGCAGCAAAAAAACGTACATTAACATTCGCATTTTTAAACATCTTTAACGACCAGATTGCATCTACAGGGGTATTTACGTAGGCATAATAAGGTTTCATGCATTTTCGATTTTGCTCATTTGCATATCAATCAGCTCTGCATGATGCTCATCCTCCCACACATTATTATTATCCTCATATATTTAATATGCAATAAATATAGGTACATAAGTGTTTATGGATGTGCATTTATTTTTTGCTTGGATGTTTATCTGATGTAGGAAAACGAAGCATCACTTAATCAACAGGACTTGTCCTGCCGAGGGCTAAAACTAAATCTCGTCAATATCAACAATAGTACGCATTTTGGTGATTGATCTCTGTTGATTACCATATAAAAATTGTGGGGCACGATTTTCCATTTCCAAAAGCATCATCTTCACGTCATTTTCTTTTCGATAATGATTTCCATGTCATTTAAAACTCTATATATTTTTTGTATCAACTCGTTTTCCCCAGATAATTTGTATTGATACGAATACGATGCGGAAGTGTACGCATTAGCTGGCCAGATATATTAAACATTTATGCATGCAAATAATACAAAATTCAATCTATCTGTCCATGATTACTGGTCAATGCCGATCCCATAAGGGGTCACATGCATGAAATCGAAATGATCATGGAGTAAATCAGCAGGAGTCGTAATCTAACGATGGTGTAGGATGATGCGTGCCTCGTGAAAATAAATATGAGGAATAAATTGGATTTTAAGTGTCCTCGACTTACCCTTCAGATTTTCTGCTCCCACGTTAACTGTTATTTTGACGATATTCTCCTCAAATTCAACTGCTATTGGCCCTGTCCGATGAATACTGGATAAACCTATGAGCTCACCTTGGTCCAAATCAAATTTTGTCCAGGTATAATTAGGAAGGAAAAACGGGTCTAATTCTTTCTCTCGCATGTACACTCTGAATTTGATAGTGAATTAAATTATACCTTTTTTTAGTACATTTATCACTTTATATGCGTTTCGCATGCGGATACACATTAAAAAAAACCATACCGTGCGGACGCTATAAACATATCAACCGGACTAATGGAGTTTGGAAAACGTTGAGGCATACTTCGTGTCTGATCATTTAGCTCACGTCTGACCCGTGACTCTGCCTCAGATAAAATCATTGGCTTGATACTATCAAACAGAAATGATCCCACTGAGTTTATCATTCCCTGAAATAACAAAAAACGATTCGTTTTTAAATACATGTATTATGTTTTAGACTCAAATTAGTGCTCTCCCTCGACCATATTATAGTTTATTCCCAATTTTTTGCAATGCATCAAAACCCATCTATTAATGAAAATGTATCTCATCATCGTCACATCACAGAAGATGGATATGCTAATTTTCTGAAGAAAGTTCTAAATTTTGTGCAGTGCTTAACGTCATTAATTCTAGGGAAAAAATATATCTTGACTTCCTGAAGTTTTCAGACATGACTTCCACAACTAAAATCTTCGTTAACCACAGAATGTGCTCACACGTACGTTTATAACTAATTGTGATAGCTAAGAGGTTGTCAGATAGTGTTTTGTCATACATCACAACAATTTTTCATTGAATGAATCATGTACCAGCTAACAATAATTAAGAATGACAACTACATTTGCAAACATAAAATATTAGTAGCTAAACTCAAAATTTATATTCAGTTTGAAGTCATAATAGATGCAATACAAAGTCAAGAAGCTAACTCAGGTATACTTCACTCACACATCCTTGTAATATATTACTTAATGGTTACTTGCATTCTATACTGATTGAATGTTACCTACAAACAGCCTTTGTTTGCATTTGTTGCATTGCACTTGAGCACGAATCTCAAGTACATCGTCTTTTCTGAAATTGTAGGTTTTGTGACATAACACAACAAAATTTCCTTAAAAGTGGTTGCACAGCTAACAATAATAATAAGATCATCATTATCTCATAGCTTTTATGATTGTCATTATTGTAAACTTCATTATGTCACGAGGTAAAGTTACAACTTGTTGGAATAAAATCTGCCAAAGGCACCTGTATTGCATCTACATAGTCAATTATCAAAATAAAAGACATGCACACATGCATAAAAGAAATGAAATGCAAATGAGAAACATGGATATTGACATTGAATATATTAGGGCTTGCATGCGGATTGCAGCAAATGAGAGTGAGCAGTCAAGCTCAAAGGCATACAAGCTGAAGTTACATGAAAGCGAAATGAATTAAAATGTACCTGGAAGACAGATGCAAGGAACCCCAAATTCTCAAAGTTCATTTTTATATCATTGAACTTGACATCCACAGCAATATTCTCAACTTGAAGAATTCCTTCCGGATCGACAAAAAAATCCACTGCAGCCTCAACTGCAACTTGAATTACAGTGATATTACAGTTTCCCTTTGAACGGGTAAACCACGAAGACATTTGATACTTGCCGAGAATTTGAAGTTGCTCTATTGACAAGCCGACGGCAATCTACAAAGCACACATAAGGATATGATTTGACAAACGTCTAATAAATAAAGTCACTGGAATATTTTTCATATTTTTAAGATTACAATTTGAAACCATATCATGCACTCCAAAAGTCATGCAAAACTTTTTACACGTGGGCACTATATGGCGTTGGTATGTCATGCAACATTCCTTTCTTTTAGTAATAAAATGTTCTCGAGACAACACACACCTTCATATCTGATATCAACGCTCGGGCATAGTCCAGGCGGAATGTGCTCAAGCCGTACATGTTCAAATCTTCAAATTTCATTTTTGTTCCGGAGAATGACTGCTCAAGGTTTGGTATTGGCATCGGATCTTTGACCACGTCTCCTATTTCTGGTGGAATTCCACGAGGGTCATCCTGTTTGAAGTGTTTGATGATACCACGAATTTTTTCAGCCATCTGTTGGTCAATTGGAAGTGCGAGGTTGGATTCATCTCCATCATTTCCAGCTACTTAACAGAAAAGCAGATTTTTTAATTTGAGTTTTCATACATACTAGAATATCATGTTAAAATGTTTAAAAAGTTTTGAATATACCGTTCCTTACATAATTGCGATAATACTGGAGAAGTTGCAAAATAAAGGAGAAGAATACTGGAGAATACAAATAGAATTGAAAGATTTTGGGACATGGTTGGGCTTCTAAAACTTTACTTTAAATAATTATCGAATGTCGGAATAAAATTGTTAGTAAAACATCGTCTTGTTATTTCAGGGCTTATAGGTTTACTCAGATAAAAACATATTTTGTAACTAAACTGGGATACTGTCAAGTGTATTTCCAGCTCCTATTAAGAGGGCACTAACCAAAACCAAAATCCGAGAAATATTATAAGTATAACAAGTACAGACACTCGGCTCTTTTTATGTTGCGTATTAAATTTAACTAAATTAGATCGAGATATTTTTTAAATAAATTGTATGCACATATGAGAATTGAAGAGCCGTGGTAAATTTAATAAGAAAACATTTGGGATGCTATGAGGGTTTACATTAACTTCTGTATATCATGTGGCGACAGTGGTAAATACATACAACGAATCTTCTTAAAAACGTATGTAAATAAACTCCACGGCTGTATATTTTCATTGATAATTCACCTAATTTGACATATATATAGTTGTACATTACTAACACTTTTAACACAAAATCTCGTAAAAAAGCCGTGAAGAAAATAAGACAAGATCAGATCATGTGGGGTTATATTTTGACCCCCGATCAATGCTTTCCTTATTCCTAAAGAATAAATCATGTATTCGAGAATACTCAGATGAAGAAATACTAGGTAAGATCACAAGTTTGCATATCATTCGAAGAAATAATTATAAATACCTATTATGAATAACGTCATATTTTGTTCATGAGTAGAGTCAATCAAATTGCTCCAAATGAAAGTGTAGTACAGGGATCCGTATTATCATTAATGTAGTGGTAGGCGTATAATATGTTGCATAAAAATTATAAAAAATATTTAATTTTCCAGACCGGGAGGCCAACTTTCCTTTGATTTGTGCATTTAATTGTAATATAATACGTGTCCATGTCCATACATATGTTTGTGTTTTTGGCAGAGGAAGCTGGAAGGCTTCATTAACCTTGATTTCGTTGCTCATTAAGCAACCAACATACAAGTTGAATCAAAAAATTAACTACCATTATAGCATGTTAAAAAATTCTTGAAACTCAATGTCATTCTTTACACATTTTGTTCTGTGATATGAGCTACACCTCATCTTAAATAACTATTTAAAATTCATGTCATTCTTCTCTTTATGTTGTAAAAGCTACATTTTTTTGTTTTAGAGAAAGAAAAATGTTAAGTAGAGCACAGATTTTCCAGACGATTCAAGAGGACATGCACAAAAATGCTGTGGGAAGATAATAAATAGTAAAAAGCACATCTCAAGTCGTTTGTTTGCTTGATTGTTGCAAAGCAAATGTTAATTTTGCTATTGTGAGTTGTGCTTATTTTAGTTTTATGCCACACACACACACGCCTATTGATTGATCCCACCTCTTCGATAGAAGAATTCAAATCATTTTTCAATTATAAAGGCTTGTCGAAAAAATGTCATTTACAGGTGTCTTCAAATCTGCCCTAATAATCATCGACTCTTGGAGAAAAACTAGATAAATACTGATCATAAAGTAATCATAAAAGTTCTTCCTTGTTCATATCTGATGATTAATTCTAGCATTCCATCTCCCATCCTACGCTTTTTGCCTTCTAAACTTCTGAATCACTATCTTAACATTTACATTTGTGATGCACATGTATAATCATCTTGGAATTTCAATTCAACAAGCCCATGCTTGTATTGCTATGTATTGGATATAATTATACATTAATATGTACCTTACAGGACAGGATTTCTTACATAAAATGTCTTTATACATTTACACTACTTGCTCTTGAGAATAAGTAGATGACACTTCACATCTTCATAAGATATTTCACGGACCATTGGTTACGGCTTTGTTTCATAATAATGTGTAGGTACAACAGTGATTTGTATGCCCTTCTATTTCATGAAGTCATGTTCTATTTGTTATTCCTATCTGGAGCGTACAACCAGCTTCTTACATGTCAGTTTGCTCTTCAGTTACTCTATTATTACTCTACCAAACCCAGCAACAAAAAATAAATTTTAATATTGTTTGCGTTTGCATCAGCCTTCGTCGTATTTACCGATCAACATCGTATTTGATGACAGAAACTTCTATTTTAGCAGACCACAGGCGTACAATACAATACTGTTCTTCATGTGAGTGATTAATCGCATGTTTTGCTATGCATTTCTTCAAGAAGATGCTATTTAAGGGCAAGGGCAATGCATAAAACTGTCTGGATTACGATACGATGTCAGTCTTTTAAAACCTGATCTCATACCACTTAGCGAGTAATGGAATTGATATAGATAAAAAAATCTGAGTACCAAGTAAGTGCAGTTGGTCAAAAACAAAAGTTGATACGTTTTCAGGTCAGTCAATTGAGGCGATCCAGTAGATGTACATATAATATCTATTTACTGGAATTACGTGGTACAAATAATAAAAGCAATGTTGAGAATATCACATTTCATGTGCCTGAACTGAATGAATTTCTTTGTCAATCTGCATTTTCTATATAGGATATAGCGTATCGCCAAAACATGTTGCTACACTTCATAAAGTGTTTCACCCCATACAATATACTTTTGTATGCCATTTATGTAGCGATACAGATCTTATTCTGTTCAAAGAGTAGCACAAACAAGTGAGCAAAAAATGGTGGAAAAAGAACTGTCTTCTTCTCTCTGATGATGACTTAATATGGAAATGAGGAAGCTGCAAATTACGAGCTTTGGCATTTGGGTTTTTAAATGCCATAGGCACGGCCAGCCAACCGATTACGTTAATATTCCAGGTGTGTTCTCTACAGAAGATTTCAAAAGTTGTACATAATTTAAACAACCATGTAGTCAGAAGAAGGGTATGTGAACATTTGTTCAGTCCAGCCCAAATGAGTTCATAGTCAATATTACTCATTGCAAAATTATTGTAAAACATGCCACTAGCTTTGAGCTTGTGGGATTCGTCCGGTCAGATCAGATGTAAGGAAAAGGTAAAGTACCACTTCGTTTCAAGGAAATTCATAGGTAATAACATGTTTGTTTAAACCTTAAACCCTCATTTCAACATTGTGGTGTCATTCATACATATTAAACACAAAATCCAACATTTTATGCACGAAATGAAGAATCCATGAGTTTTCCATTTACGTACATAATTTGCAATGCGGGGTAGTAAGATTCTGAGAACAGAATTGCATCATGCATTTAGTGTTTGATGAAGTTGCGAAAAACCTTTGCTATTTTTTATTCTTTTTCCTCCTGGTGCCAATGGGCGAATGTCATTGTCATTGACCATGAATTTTCTACACATAGTCGGCAAAAGTGTATCATAATGTTTTGATGAATCAAAAGCAGGAATTGGCAAGGGCTTCTGTGAATGCAAAGTAGCTAACTGACTTTATCAATGCAATGTGTAGTTAAGTGCTTGATTGTTACACTACCATGCGTTTAAATTGTTATGATGGAATACGGAACTGATGCGGGAAGAATCGTTTACTGATTGATAGTAGCACCTGTTACTTACAACAAGGACAGCTTTTGCATAAAGAATCGTAATGGTCCCTGCAAAGGATACCGAGATAATTAACAAGTTCTAAACTAAAGTATACTTATATCATGACAAGAGTTGGTCTGTGCTAAAATGACAAAGAATTTGAAAATATGCATGACAAATCATGAGGTTACTCAATATTCAAATTACTCAATGAAAGAGAGACTCATTGATTGTTGCGATAAGTTATAATGTTTGAAGTATAGTTAGTACGCTTGTAAATTTTGTTTTTAACCACTTTAAAACCTATTTTGAAACTCCTTACAAGACTACATAGTTTAAAAATATATTATTACAGGCCGAGTGGTATTTGATATTGATATTCATTACATGTTTGTCAATCAACTGAACATTGGTTTTAAAAGTGATTCCCAAACATTAATTGATATCACGATTTGATTTAGTTACTCCCAATCCCAACGAGTATGTGCGTGTTTTATATGAGATATACCTTAGTTCAAATTATTTATCGTGGCTCATTTGGAAAATAATGAGCGTGATGATTATGACTAGGACTTGTAAATCGTAGAAAGGGTGGAGACCCTGGTGCTTCAATTTGCATCAAATGAAATTAATTCATTAAATTGATGTAGTAACTGTTTTTTATGGATTATCAGTATCACTTTAGCAAGAAGCCGACAGCATCATGAATGTTTTCTTTGGATCCTAGACAGATTTATTCTTAAATCCATCTGCAGTAAGCGATAACAACCAATCTCAATGATTCCATTGTTTAGTTAGCTATACTAGCAATTGATAATACTTCACACTGCAATTACAATTCTGCTTGGATTTACAGAAACAAAAAATAAGCTTGTTTTTTGTAACACTACAAGCCGTCATGTATGTCATTCTCGTAGCAATCAGTTTATAGATCAAAAACTTAAAAAATTCACGTCGAAATACTAATGTACACCTGACACATTGCATTTTCAAACCAATCCTGCGGAGCTCAGGACAATCCAGCATCTCTGAATTAATGATTCGGTGCAGCGTAATACAATTGTTAAACCTACCCAATGAGAGCAGCCTTTATAATTCTATGTATTTCAGATAATATAAAGCTGTTGAAAGAAATTGTCAGTGTACGAATCATTTGCAATTTTATATGCTATATGCATTTTAATGTACCCACATCATGGGGTCTTCATTATCGCAAATCGAATCATGTGTGAGTCATTGTAGAATACATTACTGCTAAAATGGACTTCAAAATCAGTGTTACAACAAGCTGCATCAATAAAATGCAACATCATAATCTGTGTGAACATCGTATAAAACACTTCAGTTATAATGTATGTTGTATACCGTAAATAGCCACACAGGTAGTATCAAGTTTCCCAGTCCCGATTTCATCTGCAGTAGTAATATAATCTTAGAAATTGCTCTGCATTTAACACTGGTAAGTCTGTTGATAAGTACTAAATTAGTAGAAAATCATAAGTGGACAGTTTGGGGACATGTATTTTCTGTCTCATCTCACCTCAAACTGAAACCAAATGTGTCAAGTCATATAAACAGCCAGTTTCACTTCTACAGACATGTACCTTGAGCCTGAGCCCTTGGTCAGTAATAGTTACTCGATAGCTCCAAGCGCACATCATGATAGAAGTGAAGTACAACTTCTCAAGACTTGAAGAACCACGTGTACTTACAAGTTTTGAACGCTTGTAAACAAGATAACAGTTGAGCTTAACATAATGTGTATTGTCCCCTATGTAAGTACATTTCAGATCATTAATTTCACAAAATTATGCACACATTAATTGAATCCCAAATTGATTCAATAATCGGAGTGATGGACTGCTCAATGAGGTACGTAATTCAATCTCGATCACCTATCAAATCAGTACACAAGCAAGGTTTATGAAAGAAAATGCTGCAAGAGTCAGTGTGAAAAGTAGAAAGTTCTTCCTACATGCAGGTGCACGTTATGTGCTCTTGTGGCTGCATCTTGATCTCCTATTTTCGATCGATCTTAAATCATGTCTATAAAGTCTCGTTAATTGATAACAATACAACTAATTGACAACATTGATATCCGTGGTGAATATGCAATATACCGGCAGCCGGTTGAATAACAATGGCGTATTATAAAGACAGGCGCAGCCAGTTCCCATTCAGCGGTAATAGAATAGAGTTTGATTCGAATATGCATGCAGCATACCATACATTAAAATTTCATGAAGTTAAGTATGAATGAACGAAAACGAAATCGAGTCTCTGTTTCTTATATAAGCGCACTTATATCTATATACCGACTTTAGTAAACCTCGTATATCTCTACAGGTATATGTTCACTTTTAGTTATTTGTAACAAAGAATTTACTTAGGTATCCTTATTCCCGCCCTGATACTTCATCTTTAAATCATAAAATATTTTTGCTGACAGAGTTTGGCTTGTAAGGTTTTTCAAAGTGTGTACAGTACAAAATATCTTGAATGATTAGGCAAAATAGTTTTTGCATATTCATTGAGCTTTGTTAAATAGCCATATCAGAGTTGACGTCTGTCAAAAAGTAAGCATTGCAGGTTTTAATTGTTCCCAAAATCACATCAGGATAATCAGAGCAGCTACATTCGAATCGAAACCAATTGAAGTTCCTGTGTTAGTAAAAATCATTGTGTAATGCATTGCAACCTGACTGGGTCTGTAGCCTGTATTATCAGCATGATGTCTTACAGTCGCATTCTATTGTCTTTTGATTTAACTTGGATGTTTTCTTCGTATCATTTCCTTTGTTTACAGAAATGGCCACACCAATCATCATTTTGCAGGTTGACCATACTAATTTAAAACGCCATATTATGAGCCTTCGTCCGCACAACCGTCTTGAAATTGCTTTAGGTTCATTACAAATGTACATATTTCTGTTTCACTCCTTCGGTTCTGTTTTTTGCCAAGAAGATTTAAACTATGATTGGAGTAGAACAAAGGCTCATGTTTACTTATCACGACAAATAAATGCCGGATTAATAACACACTTGTTACTTTCAAATTGCACATTTTTGGGTTTTTTAATTGCAAAAGAAAAATTACTAAAGCTAATTGTTATTGTGTAGGATTATGTAAACTAAGGATGGTAAATGTTGCATAACATAATATGAGCTATAAATGGCACGCTTATGCAAAAAAATAAATCAGACGAACAACAGCGGAAGGAAGGAACTAAATGTGGAGGTGGCGTTGTGCCGTTGGAGAACGGATGTATGTATCAATGTAGATTACTCAAGATGATAGTCCGGCATAACGTTATATATTATATAGTGTAGCCTATTTGAAAAGTAAGTAAAGTCAGCTCGCCAGTAGTCATTATAAGACTCTTATGAAACGATGATAGAGATAGATATAAAAGGTTAGCTATTAATCGTTTTTTATGGCTCCACCACAGTAATTTATATGATAATCGCTCTCCACTGTCTCTACCTCTTCGCACCATTTAACAAGAGGGAGTTGGTGATAATATGACAAATAAGCTTAGATTCCACAGAAATAATCAAGATAATCATGAGTGCGTCGAGATGATCATACACAACAGCAACGTTTATGCACGATGCGTCTAATGTACTTGCATATATATCAATGGAAAAAAGCCTTGGCTTTTGTCATTTCGCTTTTTTGCTGTAACTAATCTACCAAGTCGGCTTGAGTCGAAGCATTTTCTCTGTTGTACTTCAAAGGATGAAGGAGCGTGGGAATTTGTGGATTGTTGTGTTTTACATGCACTTTATAGATTATTGGTCTCTAATGGTAGTGGGGAAGGTATGCATTATATTTTTGATAAGCAGAGTACTGAAGAAGATGCCTTGTGTACAAAGTTTTTTTGTGTACATAAAAATAAATTATATCCTTTTTAGATAACGTGCACATGTGTAACAAACATCTTCAAGTTTTGTATGAAAATTGTTCATGTAGTTGCTTGTCTATGACCATATTAAATGGGAAGTGCACCATACCTTTATGATAAATATCTGAGAGTGCACTAACCATTTTTGGATAAAGCTTACGTATTACTACAAATGTACGTTTGCATAATATGCACATGTGTATAAACTAAATGCAAACACTTGTAGTTTAAATTTTTAAAAAAATAGTACGAATGTGAGCACACGTTTTGGACAGGACGTGTACAAGTGTGCAATACCCCATATAACATTCTCTTATGTAATGTTTGTGCATATTAAGAAAATTATATTGATGCTTTTAGCTTTTAGAAATTTTCAAAAATAAAAAGAAGAGCACTTTGGTGATAGAGTTTGGATAGCCCTTGTACACCAAATATTGCTTCATGGGATGTCTGATGTCGTTAGCAAGCATCCTGAATTCATATTTGCACAAGAACTCAACGCGAAACGATACGTCAACAAAACTTAACTTTTTGTTTAATCAGTCCTTATAATTTAATAATGATGACGTGTAATGGTAATCAGTTGTCAGTCTCGATTTTAAGCATTCCATAACATTTAATCGTCACGTAAATGTGATTCCTCATTCTCTGTGAATTAGATACTACTCGTTGCACTTTACTGCATTTCATATAACGATAATCTGCTGGTGTATTTATATATATTCGCATTGTGAAATGCAAGTCACCTTTAGAGCCCTTTTCTCATCACAGGTTCCCAAGCTTTTCTTAGCATCACATACTCATAATGTGACAGCTTGTTGCGATTCGCTATCTACTCTAACCCATTGGCTTTGGCTTTAAAAATGGCTAGTCACACACAAACATGTGGCTAGTTGGAAAAGCATTCTTTTAGCATGTTCTGTTGTAGTGTATTTTTATCACAATAATAAATATATCAAGATAGTATAATAATGAACGATGCAGATCAGGGGAGAAAAACAAGAGTCTTTTAGAGTAAAGAGACTCTTTTTAACTTCTTCCCAATATCCTAATGGAAATGCAGTTTTGAAGTCTGTGTGTGTATATTTGTTGTGAGCACACTGCATTAAATTATTGAAACTCTCATTCATACACATTCGTCCTTCCAACAACAAACAATTCATGTGAGTTTATCAGTTTAATTTTGCACTCACTTCCACAACGACATATTTCTCTAGATAAAGCTTTCATATGATATTCTAATACTGATATAATAATTATTGCATGTTACAATAAAATATATCAAGTGTGATTGGGAATAATTCACAGAGACTTTGAGTTTGAGTTGTCCTTTTTCTTGTTGACAGGAATGCCACTGCTGTGCTCTCAGAGTTATGTATAGTAACTGTGATTATGTGAAGTGACTATAATTTTCTGCGGATCTAGTGATAACATCTTTTGGTTTACTATTTGGTCAAGCTACTAAGATGTTGTATGGTATCAAACTGTGAACGTGAAGAGAGAACAAGCTTGTCCGATATCTAAGAAAAATGTCGTTGATAAATATATAAAAAATGCCAACAAAGAGTGACTGACTGACTACTGCTTGCTGTGAATTATTGAACTCAGATTCTGATCTGAAAAAAGAACATCTTGTTTCCATTCTATTTTTTGTGTTGAATACAATGTACTTTTGTTATGCATATAATACCTACCAGCTCTACTTTACGTCTCCTTATCATTAGCGATGGGATGTGATTTGGGAAAAGGACGTTTTGGAAGCATGGACATTATGAGTTTGAATTGCTCAGCCTTTTTATCCAATTACCTTTATTGCTTGTGTTACGGTTATGCAACCAATGACTCGTTAACGAGAAAATAAGTACGAGCGGCATGCATATTTTTGCATTTTGCAGTTTTGCCTACCTTTATCTGGATTGTTTGGATGAACAATGAGGACTAAACCTCACTTTTTTCGTGATTCAAGACAAGACAGTGAAGTATTACCTTTATTGCGTTAGATGGTCGTTTGCGTGCATTTATATTGTTGTGTGCCTCTCCGTCATCACATTTATCGTGATATTCATCATCATCGTGAAATCTGAAAAAAAATAAAATTATATCGCATCCAACATCAACATCATGATGAATAATATGAATACTAAAAGGGTGGTTACGCTTACACTACAACTTTACTGCGATTCCCATTACTAACGTCTTCTGAGCTTTTCTTGTACTGCCCCACTGTCCTCACTCCGAGATCGTCTTCCCTTTCTTTCAAAATAATAAAAGTCGTGAACCATGATATGATTCATATTTCATGGTGGTTTTACTTTTTGATATGTTATGAGATGAATAGTAATAGGATGATGATGTCTGTTGTGAGATGTTGAGCACAACAATAAAGATCCCTCAGGTTTGTGGTTGACACTCATCTCTAAGAAAGGATTAGCTCTAAAACATTTATTTTGGGGCAGAGGCGGCGTCTTCCAGTGTCTGTTCTGCGTAGCTGTGTATTAATAACCACCAACCAACCGTGGATAATATGAAATGATGAAAAATACTCATTATCCATGACATGATTTAAGTATCCTTACATTACCGCATGCTAGACGGCCTTTGTTTTACTTAAACTTCTCTTCTTGTGCCGACACTCAAGTATCTAATTACCATGCATAATTGTGCACTTCTCCTAAAACCTGAAGATGATATGATGATGAGGGTCGCGTTAATGATGGTCAATGGATTTTAAATGAATGGAAGATACTGACAAGCCCAGATTATCTTTAGTACTAATTATTCATGCTATGTTCTATGGTTAAAGTTATTTTTGGTAGCATGAAGAAAAACTTAATCTTCAAATGAGTTTTTTTGCTAAGAGTCCAACCGGATAATAATAAATATTTTAAGAAGTTTTGAAAGGCGTAAAAAATTAATGTCGCCCTTGTTCCATCACCATCTTCAATTAACACAAGGAAGGGAATTGGAATTAAGAAGATTATGACTTTAACATGTAATTAATACCCGTGGAGGTCAGCATAACACAAAGGGATATAAAAATTTGAAGATATTATGAGTCACTATCAACGAAATAAAAACGAGATTTATTAACCCCCTGCAACAAAAACATTAAACCCCACCTGTATGGATCGTTCGGTCAATTAAAAATTTGCATGCGTTTGATATGCAATAAAAACGAACGAATGTTAAAGTAAGGAATAGTCTTGCAAATCTTTATGACTTGCCATTCCTTAATTTTCAAAAGTAACAACGTTACATGTATTTGGGTCGAGTCGACACATGAGATCATAAAATACATGCGAGGATCACAACACCTCAACATCACAAAGCAAAATATTGTCCTCTCCTCTTCGGCTGACTGAACTGATGATAAACTAGTGATATTGTGCGTGTGTTTTTCTACGTATATATCTGAGTGTGACTTCACTTTTGCATTATTTTCGTCTTGTGAGAAAAATGACGGAATGTAATATAAAGTAAAGTGGACATGCATAGTTGTAATCTACCTTTGTAGCTAACGAGCCTTGCCCACGACACGACTACCAATATTGACCGACGAAAAGGATTACGTGGACTTTGTTACATGTTCTGCAAACCTATATGCATAATACTTATGCCTAACAAGGGTACATGCTATTGTAAAACATCTACAATTGTGGTGTGGTGATGGTATGCAACATTATACTTGAGCCTACGCAAAACTGATTCCTATTCCTTGTGCAGAACCTCATGGCTCATGTTGTTGTGAGTATCCTTATTCCACATCCATCATCAAATATGTATCTATCTCGCCGAAGAGCACATTGTAGATCAGCAGACGCTTAGTGCGTCATGCACCGTGTGCTGAAGAGCATTTTTATGGACAATACAACACAATACTGTGCACATGGCATGGTTGATAATTTTTTTTATTACTGCTGTGAACTTGGTCTCCACAACTGATCAGTTTTCGCATCAGTCTGTCAGTGGACTTCAATGATGTGAGAGCTTCTATATAGTAGATAAGACGATCTGGAGGGTCAAACAACTTTGCTTTGGAGTAGTAGGAGCTCTTTCATTAATTAAATACATGCTGACTTGAAGAAGAAGAAGAAAGTGACCAGTCCTCAGTTGTAAAACGGTTGCCCATCGCTTTCCCAAAGTGTTGGTCGACACGTCAGTTGGTGCAGTGGATAATTAATTAATTAGGTGACAGTGTTCGATAAACATTGTGCTCGTTTGAACTTCAAAAAGTTTAAGCTGAAAAGTAGCAGCAAGAGCAAGGTGCACGTTTCAAAAAGAGACTTTTTTTGCTTTTGTTTAAATTTTTTGGTGTAGCAGTTGCAAAACATTGTTTGATGTGGATCTTGACACAGAAAATGGAAAGTCATTGACAGGTGACAACTTGATAGAAATGATACTTTTGGAATGATTCATTTTTTTCGCAATCCTGATGCAAACACATTTTAACATACACACATGATTATTATGTGAACAAATGTTGACTACCGTGTATATGAATTCTTTGTATTGCATGAAAGCGTGAGAAATTGGATTATTTGGTGACTGATCGATTGCCAACAAAGATTTTTGCAGATCATTATTACAACAAACAAACTGACAGGGAATGCTCAGATGAGAGTGAATTTGATTGCAAATCCCTTTTTTATTGCGTTTAGCTGCTTAATTAGCTAAAAAGGAATATTTTCTGACAGACAACTTTTGGGGCAGTGGCTGACTTGGGATTGTTGTCAGTTTGTGTGGTTTTGTTGTTATTTGGTTGTTGGAGATTGATCCATCTTATCTCCCATTCATTCATTATACTTTAGCCTACGCAAGAATCCATTGTTGACTGTCCACACTCTAAACACGTTGCATTAAACAAAGGTACGCACTTACATATCACATCACATTGCAGACATTTTTTATAGTAAAAAATGAGAT
Organism: Orchesella cincta; assembly: GCA_001718145.1. Taxonomy (NCBI): domain Eukaryota; kingdom Metazoa; phylum Arthropoda; class Collembola; order Entomobryomorpha; family Orchesellidae; genus Orchesella; species Orchesella cincta. Next base: position 78,125 of record LJIJ01000147.1, read on the forward strand.
TACTTTCTGTCAATGCCGCAATAGTAGTAGATTGGATAGTGAACAAGTACTGAAATGTGATTCTTCCAAAAATGGAAAAGTGAGCTATGATTTAGAGCATTCGTAATTGGCAACTGATTAGAATAAAAAATTCTATTGCATTTCATTTCAATATGATCTTTCAGGATCAACCATTTTTACAAAGGCCAATAACAAAGAAAGGGAAAGAGACTGGATTTTTTGTAAACCAAAACTATATCATTCCAAGTGGGACGCATAATATTGTATCAAGTAGCCCAGCAGTGGACTAGAGAGTCCATATATTTACCAAAAAACTCTTTTACAACATCAATTAACAATCCTTGCAAATTGGTGACGCAACTTTTTGGACAAGAATCATATATTTATTATCTCAAAAGAGAAAAGTGCATAGACATAAAAAAAGTTTACGAAATTGGTTCAGATATGATAATATACTATGGTGCACTTTGTGCTGCTGTGGTCTCGTTCTAATACATAATCATTTCTATTGATTAGGCACGGTGTGGGCACTGCAACGGATAGAAGAAAGGAAAACGAATCATTTCTGCTGATACAGCAAATTTACAATAAAAAGTCTGTCAAATCCAACTGCAGCAGAGACGAAAAAGGGTTAGTTCGAGCTGACGATTGAGTGTACAAAACTAGAGAACGAGCCATAATGGACTGGTCAACGTACAAGATTTGGATAGCTATTCTTGGGGTAAGAAACTCTACTGATTAGTTCTTAGATGCATGAATTCTTTGGCTACTTATTTCATACCAATTATGATGAGGAACAAATATAAACTATATACGTTAGTATCTAGCGGAAGCATATGTCAAGCACTGGATGCGCCGCGTCATATCAATTAACCACGTGGTTGCGGTAAACATAATATGCAAAGTGGAGTAGGCAAGAAGACTAAAGACACCTGCTCTAGTTTTCATGTCATGCAGTTTCGAATATAGATTTCCTTCACATTTGCATAAATAAATGCGTTGTGCTCGGTTTTTCCGACAACGCCAATCATTTTATATCAAAATAGCAGAAATTGAATCTAAACTCATTTTGGTGGCTTATCAGGTGTCTAAAAAGCCTCAAAATTTTATTGATCCCGATGGCTTATTCGGGAATCAAACAACATGAAGAAAAATCTTGTTAAAGATACAAGCTTAAATTGCGTAACATGTCGTCATTCATGAGGTATTCTCAAATCGATATTTCAACAACCGGAATTACTTTAGATAATATAATTACGGAAATTTGTAGATCACCGCAGCTCAAAGTGATGTTTAAATGACATTAATTTGTAATCTGTAATAATAACAGATACCGCAATGGAGTATGCATGTATTATGGTTGTAATTGTAATTACTTTTCTTGACACTTGACTTGACTCAAATTAAATTGGATTCATTCTTCAGGGCTTTCTGTAATAATAGCAATAGCTCTGTATTATGTTACAACTGTTGTCCTACTTTGCAAAAAAATAAGCAGAAGTTTGCACAAGTTTTCTCAACTTTTTGAACGCTGACTGACATAACACATGTTCAAGCAAATTAAGGAAACATCCTCTTCTAAATTATTAACAAGACAAGCCATAGCGAAACCTTATATTCTCACTCCATGCGAGTTTCTTCTAATTCATAATTGCATTAGGCATTTAAATTTCAGACGAACTGGTGAGGGCTGCCAGAATTATTGCAATAATCACATATTTAGGTCTACCTCATACAGTCAGCTTTAATGTTGTTTACAAATCATCACATGAATTTTATTAAGCATCATAATGAAGTTTCCTAAGACTGCCTGAGAAGCTTAAATCTGTTTTGATTGTAATTGCAAATCAGTTGTTGCGGCGTTTCTAAAATTTTATGTGCATCGGAGGTCTAACGATGATTATGGTTCAAGAAAAATTACATACTCTATACGTCTTAGCTAGTACCTTGTCCTGGCTTAATTAAAAAACACTAGTTGTTGGTTTCATATTGAGCTGTTCCTATCCTAGACCTCTTTCAAGAAAAAGTCGACCGGTATGTTCAGTTTAATCGTATAATATATTCATCATAATATTATTATGAGATACCTACCAATTGAAATTGACCAATTTTTCAAATCAATTTTCACTTGCTCCATCACCTCAAGGTAGAACCACTAAACTTAATAATGATGTCATATTTTAATTACTTATGCGGGTATATGCTAGTATCTATTTCCCAATCTGTTTCAGAGTATCGCAAAAATTTAAAAAAAATTAAAGTGATTTAAATAATTGCATGAGTCATCAAAAATGGCATGTTAGAAGAGTTACGGGGAAACGCAATACCATGTGCATATATGCACGTGTATGTAGCACGTAATGAAAAATTCCAAAAGGAATTACCTATCCCAATTGCATAATACCTGTAGAAGGGTACATCCATATCCATGAGCAATATTTTTTAAGGATGCTTGGGATTTAAGGATAAAAGCTGTCAGTCAGATGAAGTATGAAGTAACCTGTTTGCATGATGATGCATCAGTGAAGAGATCATGATTCAAACAGATTCACTTTTCGTAAATTTCTTCTTGTGATGGATTTAATGCACTTATGCATATTGTATGGAAATTTATCTCGTAAGAATGAAAAGTGTATCGTGTATCTCTATTTGTTATCTACCTGGTAGATTGACTAGTATTCAAACTCGTAACCTCAAAATTCAATTTGCAAACCTAACCTTAGATACTGTTTTGATTCGTGCAGTGCATTCAAAACAAATACAAAATGTTATCTTCACGTAAAAAATTGAAAACAGTAAAAATGTATATTGCTGATCGTGTCCTAGATAGTTTTATTTATATAGCTCTATTGTCCAACCACTTTTCTATTATTCAGACACACCAAAAATAAAAGATTTCTGGGATTTCTGCACAAAACTCACTTTGTCAGCTTCACACACAAAAGATGGGAAAACAGTAATTTTTACGACTTTGATGATTGTTGTTACGCAATAACCTTCAAGTTTAATAATGATTTGATTACTCATGAATGATACTGTTGGTTTATTGGTGCACACACTCTACTCCCTCCGCATGCAGTGTCTACGTATTACGTACGCACTTCTATAATCTATTCGCAATGAAGGTATCCGCATTCACATTCAAACACCACCCTCGTGTGAATTGAGAATTGCGTTAGCCTAATCAATTTTTTACTGTTTTGTACATTTATATAGGTATGCATTACAGTAGTTTTTAACAACCAATAAAAGCTAATTTGCCATCAAGTTATTTACGATTTTGTCGCAAAATTACAATGAGTAGCCTGCAACTGCAACCTACTACATTATTATTATGTTTATGATTACTAAAAAAATGTGTGCAGGTCTGCATTTCATGCTGGCCTTTTGTTCTCACTGCACTCACGATGAGTGTTCCTTTCCTGCATATGTATGAGTTGACAATTTTTGTAAAAGTGTGTAGCGTGCAAATGACAAATTCACAACCTTTTAGACAATCATAATTTCCTTTGTGTCATAAATTGAGCTTGTGAGATCAACTGATACCGATCAAACCGCAGAGAACAGTGCTGCAGGCATGATCAAAAGGAAAATACTGCATTGACCTAATAAACTCAGGTGTTTATTATTATTTTCGAGGAAATTTTCGTGCTTTGTCTAGAAGAATGACCTGAATTAGCTCTCAGGTGCATCGCAATTGGCATTCCTTACAGCTGGTAAGAACAGAATGCAAAAATTTTTTTATTGCTTTAGTTTTTTTGTACTACGTATATTTATTTGCATAGGAATAGCTGCATGGTCAGAAAAGTTTTTTGTGCGTGGGAAGATAACTCTCCCTTTTCATTTGCGTGACGATATTTTGATGCAAATACTATCATATCATAAACATTTGGAGTGATATGTTCCGGGGACAAGGAATAAAAAAGGATTAACGTGTGTGGTAAATATCATACTACAAGGAAATAAGTATTACGTGATATGAAATTGACAAGGTTATTCAATTAAATTTCATTTCACTTGTCTCTAAATAGTTGATAATTACGAAGATTTTTGTTCACATGATTGTTATTATCCAATAAATTGAACTAACCTACATATTAAGATCATTATCCGCAATAATGTGTCTTGACTCTTGCCTGAGCATAAGGTTTTGATGGTCATGTTGATATCCGTATTAGTGCTAAGCTTTTTGATAAAGTGCTTCACTGAACACACATTCAACATTAGCTTGATGTTTATCAATAGCACAACTCTGCATATAATCTCCACTTATCTTTTGTCGACATTATTATTTGACTGTAACCAGTTAACCTTCTCGTAATTCTCATTCCTTGAACGATAAAGAAATTAAGTATGTATGATGATGACTGCTGACGAAAACAATATTGTGAATTCCCTTGAAAGACGAGCCTACGATTTACTAAGCAAAAGTGAAATTCACGAAGAAAAATCCAAGAATATTAATTAAGGATAAGGAGCTTTGTTAATCACGGTGTAATTATTGATTAAGCACCTCGTTCGTCTAAAAAAAAGGAAGTTCCGACTTGGTAAATATATGCCATTCACCATTAAGCAATGATGATTTATTCAGAATCCAGGTAAATATTGAAGTTGACCATGAAAAAATTGTTCAGATTGGTTGCTGACAGTGTTGACTAGTTTATTTTTATCTTGTTTGATTAACACTTACTGAATTTAGTATTTTTATGCAAGAGAACTTTAGCTTTTACTGGCACCTCTTCACATCTAATATCAATTCCTATCAAATCACAGCATGATTTCTTGAGTTTTTTTACACTGATTATATTTGTATTATGAATCTTACACAGAAGTATATGCAAAATGTATGTATTTATGTAGGTATGTAAATTGCCGACTCTCAAGTTTTTTGCTATTCCGATAGACTTGTCAAAATCAAGTCATGAACAAGCCGAGCCAAATGCGTTGCTACTTTTATATTAAGTGTTGCCAACTAAGAGTATTATGTACATTTACACAAAAGACGCTGTATTTTTATGTGAAACGTACAGTAATAATTTTACACTTTGCATATTATTTCTTATATCGCCATCGCACAGGTGGAAATTGCGCTGGCTTCTACTGCGCTACAGATAAAATTTTTATAATGTGAGAACCCGTACACAGAAGCACATTAAACTGGTGATCATATTTTTCTATCACCATTAAAATCTATACACGTGTGTTTTTGTGACTGAGCCTTTTTCCTAGTTTGAGAAAACTGATAAGAAGTAGTTCAGCTTGATTGTGCTCACATGTCCATTCATACTTTTTCTCTTTCGTACATGATAATAATTAGCATTTTTTATGTTAATGTGTTGGAATGGACTCCTGATGATGATGACGGCTTAATGTAAAATGCGGATGGGTTGTTGCGAATTTGCAATTTTAGCCAAGTACCCTGACACACGCTTAGTTCAAATGATCTGTCTGTTCAATTGAGAAAAGGGTATTCATCAAAAGCCCTCTTGACAGCTACATTTTAAGAAACATGGAAAACGTGCTTTAATCTTTGGATTCAAACTTTTTCCTCGTGCGTTCATTATGTCAGTCGGCAAGAAGTTGCAAATTCCTCTCAAAAGTTAAGTTGTTTGAATTCGATATGACGATGAAAAGGTAAAAATTTAGTTTTTAGTTGTCCAAGTAAGTAGGTGTTGAAAATTGCTGAGATTACTAAATCATTCTTGGAAAATAATGGAAAATTTGAGATTGCGAGTATACTCTCTGGATAGTATGTAAAAAAACAATCTAAAAATCACTTTGGTCTTCTTGATGTGAATTCATGATCCATGTCATTTCGTTTGATACATTTTATCAGGAAAACTATAGCATTGTCATTACCGATATCAGTTTGTTTTTCGCTTTGAGCAAAAAAACAAATTTTTCCAGACCCTGTTTTGTGAAGCCGAACAACATATGAAATTGCACTTTTTGGTTCATTCCATTTTATTGAAGCAGAACGCATTATCCGTCTCCAATTTATCAGCAATGATTGCATAAAGAGACTGTATTACCGAGGTTCAAATGTTTATTGAAAAAAATGAAGGACAAGTCAATGGAGACCGACATTTGATTTACAGCAAAGTTGAAAGCTCAATTGTCTTCAACTAAAAATACCAGAAATGCTGAAAAAATGTATGAAATTAGGTGTGAAGTTTTATACTTTCGTACATGCCTCAATACTATACGCGTATATGGAATAACAATCCAGAATCAGCATTAGAGTTTTTTGGTTGACGATCAGGTTGTCTTGTCACAAAATTGACTCGAATGTAAGTTGCATGTTGCTTTCAAGCACAACAAAAGCTGTAATGATGATTATGTGAAAAAGGATTATGGCATGAAGGATTAAAGTAATTTTTGGAGTATAAAAGTGTAATTCTAGTCATCAAAATTACATCACCTTCATGCTAGTTTTTACTTTTGTAGGAATCTCGTATCCAGCGCATTAGAAAAATGATTCGTTCTCTCTGCGGATTTGACATGGTTTTAGGACGAATCCCAAGAATCTCTTAAGTATAGTGGACGATTAAATTAATTGAAAATTACATGTTTTATTGTCACTCTAATAGGCTTACGCGTTTAAAAGGGAAGGTGATTCAAAACCGCCTGCGCTTAGTATAAGTACTGAAATATAATGCTTATTAAAGTAAAGTGACTTTTGACATGACACTCTAATAGCGCACATGACATTCTAGAGATATACACTTCACCTTTAAGGATTTCATTTCACAATGAGTTTAAGATTTTTAAGGCTTTGTGTACGAACTATGAATGAAGTCAGGTAGCTTCTTCAGGGAACCAGCAATTTAAGGAGAGTCCTTGACAAAACGACGTGTAGAGAAGGGTTTCATATAATTGAGCTGGGCTTTCGAAACACTGGCAAAATTTTTAGCACCCATGAAAAATCAGAAACCACAAAGAAGAGAGCTTGAGAATGAAGGTTAGCTATGTGTTTATTGTTGGTTATATACCATAATGCTGTTGCTGATACTATATACTGACGAAATTGGTCCTAGTCGCTGCATCAAGTCGAATGAAAATTTGAAATTATTATAAAATTACTTATTTTGTAAAAAAAAATTCATACAAAAACTTTTGGTTTACTGTCAGTTTGAAACGGAAGTAGGCCTATGATTCAAAGTAAATTTTTGGTGTTTATGTAGTTCCTCTAGGCATGGAGGGCATTCAGTGTGTGCAATAGAGCGAGTAAAGTAACCATTACAGCGTAGATAATTCCATTATCCCTGACAATCTGTATCAATTTTCAAGTCTGAGACCCAATGAAGCGGAACTTTGATCAAATTTGTGCAACTTGTATCAAGTTAATGCGTTATGTAATGTCATATGTTGCTTATTGAAAGTGCAAGAGTTGTGTAATGTAAATTAATTGAATTTACAATGTCGAATAATAGAATACAAGTCGAATAATATTAATGGAAATAAACACATCTTTTCGTTGTGCATTAAACCAAACCAGTCCACGAGTCCACCTCTTAGACAGCTAGAATGAAAGTGAAAAGACTGGTAAAGAAATCAATACAGTCAATTATGGTCAAGTTGTCAAGTATCGCAGTAGAATGATACCTATCTAAAACAACGCAAAGAGACTACGTATGCCGGTATTTTCGACAAAGTAACAGCACATTCATATTCCATAATGAGTTACATTGTTACCATTTCTGATCAGCTAGCCCACTTTAATGAGTCCTGCTTTATTATTACTGAAGGGACCGATAATAAAAGTGTACACAATAGTAATTTGTATTGTATTTTAACACGAAGTACACATTGTTATGATACTTGTGGAAATGGCACATGCTTCAACTAAATATCGTACTCTCATCTCCCAAAGAACACACCACCAAACCAAGTAATATCCTGTACCATCGTGTGTTCCTAATCAAGCGAGATTATCTCTAGGGATAAACAAAGGACTGTTCGCGTGGCTCGCTCACTTTACTAATTACAGTCTCATACAAAAATGGACAACGAAAATGAAACAGAACATAAATATTGTCTTGAGCAAACCCATATTTTACCTATACGGTATACTTATCCTGCCTGATATTATAACAGACCAAATCCTTCTGTTGCTTAATAATATTATTAGTTCTAGACAATTTTTAACGGACATAGACGAAGAAAGGAGGATGTGCAAAAGTATCGCAGCGTCTTAAAATGGCTTATCCCTACGTTCATATTACGTTGTGAACCAAATCCAAAAATCAAAGAATTTGTTTGCATGTGCCACATACCACGCTCCTTGTATACTCTCGTAACTCATGATGACATGGTGTTGCGTAAGGTTGTACGTTTGCCATTTTTCAGTGATATAATAATATTTCGTTTTTAGTTCTACTTGTGTTACAGAGAGCACTGTGGTTTCGAAGAAAGGGTAAACCTAAAATACAAAGTGGATGATTCATGCGTACAAGTTGCGTGTTAGCAATGTAGTGCGATCCATGCATTTCTCAAGAAAGAAGACCTTTGTTTTGAACTTTTAAAAGTCGGCCCACTTCTAGACACTTCCTTAGCAATTTTAGATTATTAATAATAAACCTTTTATGCCTGTAGACTATAAGAGTATGTCCAATAGTGTATAGGTACGTTCAAGCTGGTAATGGCTTTTACTTAATCATATTTTAAATGTATTCGTATTGGGGCAAATCGATTAATTTTACTCATGAGGCGATTCGAATATTTTATGATGCCGCATTATTGTTACTCTCCGTTATCAATGATTTATGGGATCAATTATGATTGTAAAGTGTATACTAAAGTGTATGAACCAATTTCATTTTATGAGTATGGGCAATTTTATCTACGAACAAAATGCCCTGGGATATTTTTGAGAAAAGTGTTGAATTGTGAAGATGATTGATGTGCGCGTGAAAATTGAGAATTAAATTAATTCAACATGACTTTAATGCACGGAAAACAGTGTTTGATTGTATATAAATGTTTAATTAAAGCTACAAACTCTCGTTTAAATAATAATTGAATGATTAAAAATTATTTATAACATTTAATTGCTTGTTCTGCAGATACAAAAAATCTGCAGAAGTATTATCTCCTCAAAGATTAAATTTGCAAGGACAATACACCCCATTTCATGAAGAATATGAGCATCAGCAGTCAATTGAAAAATTAGCAGCGCCTCGCAAAAATTAGCGCAATTGATGATCTCATGATCTGCTAATGTAATGAACAAACTAAATGAATGAGAAAATGAGTCGTCATTGTTTTGTTACAGTAGCCTATTTATGCCTATATCTATGTGAATGCAACATTTATTGCACTACTGATGCTTGACACTTTTGGAATGATTATTATTACTTGATAATTGCAGGGGAAGTAGCCGACTGATATGTAATTAAAATTGGTCGCTTACTATGTTACCTGTCAGTAAACTAGGTAGCAATTAAAATTGTGTAACATAACAAGTATAATGCGGGCAACCAGTTCATTCACAATTGCTTTTGCCTGTCATTAATTAAAACGCTTTTCCTTGGTCCCATTCATTCATAAAAACTGTATCAAATCTCATTACTATATTCGTATAGAAAGGAACAGTTAATTCAGAATTGTATGCGGCTGCTAAAATATACCGGTATGCCAACATTATTAATTAAGACATCACACAACTATTTGCATTCGTTTAATCAAGCAAATTCGTCTCCATTCTTTGTCCCTTTTTAATACTCTTGTTAATTACTTGCTAAAGCTAGCCCGACATTCAAAAATGATTTAAATGTTAATTTTTGATAGTTATATGGATAGTTGCGAAAAGATTTTTCTCTGTTGATGCCGCAGCTTGTCGTTTGAACTGGCATATATCGGGCTACTCTTGGGAATTGCTTATGAATTAAAACAATCAGAAGAGAAATTGTGTTGGCAAGCAAGGGATCTAAATTCTCCTTTTGGCAGTCCAATTGTGAACAACGTATTATCAAATTCTTTGATCTAATTTGGTAAAAGGGGATTTGCTGCGAGTGAAGCGGAAGAAACCGGCTTTCTTTTCCCTTGATGCATGCTCTGAAGAATGATCATTACTTGCCATTTACAGCAGTGTTTTTGTCACAATTATGCATTCAGCTGGGCATTATTGAAGGGGAAATTGAAACCTTTTATATAATGTGTTGAAAATCTGGGCTCTGATCTACCGTTTAGTATGGTGGTTGCAATGGGAAGTAGATTTAAATGTTTAGGAGGAGCAGTACATGTCATGAGTCGAGCCAAGCTTGTTGCATCCACATGAATTTGTCGACAGGGATTTTATAGGGGATGGCAGGAGTGCAAGGAAAAAACTAGGCGTGATTGGCATCAATATCTTCGTGGCATATCTTTGTTAAACTGATGTAATGTGTATAGGGGCGGATTACACGTACACCATCAACCACTTTTACTCACATCATAGATGGATTTCTTGTATCATCACTTTTGCTCATATCGTAATTGTCATCGGTTAAGATTCATACACACAAACGCATCATCATGCATCATAAATATCATAATTGACATGACTGAAAGGTAAGAAATGATTTGCAGGGAGAAACATTATATTATGAAGTGGTTCGGTGGCTACAGAGGAGAGGCATCTTTTTAATCATTGTAATGTACGATCTAGTGTGCCTGTTTCACATTGAGTATCACAACAATGTAACTACTTATTCAGATAAATAAGTTACGGACTCTAGGAAATTTGATCCTATTGTTACCAGTGAAGCGGAAATGCTTTTCTTGGGTTGGCTCTGTTATAATCGTGTTTATCCGTCTGCCGAATCATTCTTAGCCAGAGGGTTTGCTTGCAACTTATTTACATGAAAACATAGGTAAACTTAACAAAGTTCCAAATCTTTATGGAACGGAAGCAAGCGAAACTTTGTATGAAATTCCAGCAACTAAAATTTGCATAGGAGGATAAACGAGATAATATTTCTTCTTAATTATGCAATTCTCTTTATGATATTGCAACTCCAAAAAGGGATTTCTTAATGAGTTACTTTCTCAATTCAGGCAGTAATTAAAACTATTACACACAATATGCTAACCGTCAAACATGTAAACTCATTAACAACGTCTGGTTTTGTTCATATGCAAATGCAGTTTGTGTTTGATAGAAATGAAATATTGCTTTGATGAGTTAACTGAGTTTGAGTCGACTAACTAGTTGACTAGAGAAATGAATGCAAAAGTTAAACTTTTTGGTTTTAAGTATATGAAGGTTACGTAATAAGAAGATGAAGGTAGGAGTTTAAAAGTTCTCCGTGACCCTCGTTTGTCCAGTTTATAACAAAATTAGCTTATCCTTTTCAACACACTAAAAAGGTGGCCAACAGGGATGGGCTAGATTATATAGCCTATATATGTTTGCATACATTCGTGATTAAATAACAGCCAGTCTTAATCAATGCATATTATTCGTCGAATGGGTGTGAGATAAAGGGTTGTGGTCTATGAAATTTGAATTAATTATGTGAGTAACTGAAGATGGGTCAGACATTTTTTATGTAAATGGAAACAGGAGGATTTTAATGATTCATAATATGCAAAAAAAATAGTTGTTTCGTCATTTGGAGGAACAAAGTTTACTGTAGGAGATTGCCAAACACTTCAAAATAATTTTGTGAGCATGTCCTTTACAGGAGATTTACGTATTGGCACAGAACATTTATAAACATATGTCAACCCTGATGTTAAATTGGTAGTGTGGTACATAACATCACATCACACCACAAATAGATTTTTCAAGGTCAGAAACACAAACGACAACTAAAAGGTGTTACAAGATCAGGATCAACAGCTTCTTGACGACTACCAAAAAGTAGCTCTCCCTTTTCCTTAACTAGAAACATGTAGTATTGTACTATGCAGATTTATAACTCCTGGCTAAATTTTTGTTGATGGAAAATCTTTTGTAAACAGTCTGTAATTTGCCATTACGCATGCAGGTAACTTGCATTATTCAGAAATGGACAGGTGAAATAAAAGAGGCGGGCAGAGGTGACCACATAATTTTTTCTTTAAATTTTCAAGATCCTCTCGCTAATTTTGTTTGGTGTGGTCATTGTGTGGCATAGACATCATTATATGGGTGACAATATTGTAACAAAGACTGATTTACTCTCTCATCTGACAATTGAGCATGTTAATTTTTTTCTGTCTCACCAATACTGAACAAAGTAGATTTATTCGCTCGTTACTCTATATATTTATATACAGTATAAATCCAGCATGTATTATGATTTGGTGCTAGAGCACGAGCATTTGCTGGTTAGCTTTAAAAAAGATTCTATGTTAAACCGCTTACAGAAATAGATTTATTCACATTCTGCAATCACATGCCATTCAATTTGCATTTTTGTCAGCGAATAAAAACATGAATGAAGCAATCATCAACCTTTCATCTGAACACGCAATTTTTTATCTATTTAATCTGTAATCTGATGGTGAATCAGAGACTATTATTCTTGAGAAAAGTTTAAAGGTGCAATATTTCACAAGATGATGCACATGTGTATTTACTCCATACCTACGTCAGATATTTGATTACTTAATGCTCAAATGCATATAATAATGGGCCCTACGAAAAGGACACAAGTGGCTAAGCCATCCCATGGCACAACAAAAATATTTTTCATGAACATGGATCTCCTCGCCTAATTTGGTTAGGAATCAATTTAGATTAGCCGTAGGCTGATTGAGAGAGATATATGCAAGTGTACTAGACTGAAATCGTAAGTAAATAGGTAAAAAAGGGGACGACTAACAATGTTCAAAAGTGGAAAAGGACAAGGTTCCTCTTGATCAGTTGGGAAATCATCATCGGTCGCCCCTTTATGTCGCCGAGTATCACGCATCATGAGACTTTCAAAAATGATGCATTGCAATTTCCATTTCATAAACATTTAAGCAGCTTCCCCTTGGTTGTCGTCAGCGGCAAACCATTCTGTCCCTCTTTTTGTGAGATTTAGTCAGTCAGCTAACTTGATTTGATTTTTGTGACACAACTATGTCGGATTTGTGTCTGATGATGTGTGCCGTGTACTAATCCAACATTACATTGTCACAAACATCACTCACCTGAAACAAGAGAATGCACAGCTCAGATTCGTACCACTGTTGCTGTCCATTTTGTCTCACTGATGGAGTACATCATAAAAAGAGCTAATGCAATGTGTGGGTTAACACAATAACTAACTTTTAAAGCGTGCACCTGCGATTAATGTCCATCGCTCATGACAGAATAGTTATCTTTGCCGTAAGGAAGATTTTTTTATTCAGTAAGCAATGATTAGAATTAGGTGATTGTCTTGATTAAATAATTGTACACCTTTCTGTTGTGTGGCATCCCTACACCCTGGGGGAATAATAGATGGATGCAATAGCTTGAAGGAAAATATTTTCGGAGAATGTGACAATTCATTAATCATAGCTCAACATTCAGTAGTCATAAATTCGGTCACCTTACTTTCCCATAAACTTTAACTAGATTTAATCACACACAAAACAAATTGCAAATTTATCACCACCACCGTATCCAATTAAATGGAGTGCTTTAACATTGGTCAAGCAAATGATTGCTAGTTGGATGCAGCATACAGCCCTAATTCGTTTTGCCTTTTTAAATCGAGTGGCCGTGATTTACAAATTATGGAACTTTTACGTTGGGAGATTTATGAATTGTGGTGCTTCAGCAGAGTCGCGAGTCAGTAAGATGTGTCACGCATGACGTTATTTCGATTTTACGACATTTCAATGTAATCACTGAACGACTCCCATTACTCATGTATTGACATTGTGTCCTCGATTGTGTAATTTATTGTGGCAACAAGAGAGTGAACTTTATATAGGGCTAGTGAATGCGATCATAATTGCTCAGATCATTAGTTCACTTTTTAATTTTCAAATGCAATGTGTACTTTTCCGCTTTGATTTTTTACTCACACGTGTGGGTACTTAATTTTGTTGACTCGTGGTGGTCTCCATTATTATCGGCATTTTCCGTATAGTTTGCTGCGTGGGTTGGTGAACATTTTTGTCATTTTGCACGTTATATTAATCACAATGACCATGGCCGTTTCAACTAAGGCAGGTTCTTAGCTCACCTTTTTCTCATGGCACAGCATGAATCAGCCAATTCCTTGATCCTCCCTGATGACTTTGCAGAAATGCACCAAGATTTGGTCCAAGTGACAAAAAACCTTTTCCTTATTGCCATCAAGTGTCACATAAAAAAGTTCAAGAGAGACGGACACAAACAATGGGATTAATGTGGTACCTAGTAGTAAAAACGACATAGCCATACTGTTTGTTTGCGTGGGTGTTAGGGCAGGACAGGGTCAGCAAGGATCATTTCTTTCTATAAATGCAGTAGCAGTCACTTATGATAAAATTTGAAACTCTATTTGCTCGCGACGCTGTAGCCACTAATGAAAACAAATTAGCCCATTGGCCTTTATAGCTGTGTTGTATCCATGTCTCTCGCTGTTCACGTCTAGTTGTCAGTCAGAGAAAGGGGAATTGGCTATATGATACGTGTTTAAAATTAAGGTGACGAATAATCGTTTTCTGATTCAAATGAGTAGCTTTTTTTACGGCGTAACGTAACTAATAAGTAGGCAAATAAACTTTAGATCAATTACGTGGAATGGTCAATGCTCGTCCGTCACAATATACGAATTTCATGAACACGAACATATATAGTTTGCTACATGAATTTTCCACAGTCAGTATAATTTATTACTGTCGCGATGAGCATATTTATCTCATGGGAATGATAAAGTAGAACATAGTAAGCCGGTAGCGTCACGATGATTCTTTGTCGATAGTTTGTTATTTCGCAATTTGTTTTTGAAAATAACTCATATTTATTACTTCAAAATCGCAACATATTCAACCCACATATATTGTTCATATAACGTAGTATGGCAGATAACATAAGGAACAACATATTCCAGGAAAAGCTGTGATTGTGTGGTACTTCTAACACGTTACAAAGATGGACAGTAAATGAGTTGAGGGGTAAGATATGAAAATAGGAAACTCGATTCCTTTGTATTTCGTGTTGTTTTTTCTGGCATACTTGGTAGTTGAATAAATTGAATTATGAGGTTAGATGAACATGCATGAAGTCAAGAAACAAGACAAATCAACCGTACAGGTAGCATTCTTATTTGCTAACATTTTTTAAACTGACTGTTCGTGAAGCCTGCCGTAAACAAAAAAACATCGCTTGCAAGTGCAAGTTACGTTTCGTTTTCAGCAAGGCAAGAATACTTTGTTTGTGGTCAATATGTGCAGATATAGATGGATGGATCTTGAAATGGATATAATATAGTTGAACACGCGCTTGGTTCATTTTTTTGCATAAAGAATGTTATTCTAGCTGTGAGCAACAATAATCATGACCATTTGACTTTTCATAAATTAATAGTAAATGATCTTTTTGAAAAAGTGGGGTTAGTAATGTGTAATATTGCTGCATGCGTAATATGACATATTCCTTATGTCGGCACTACATACAAAATGTACATAAATATGGAACATTTTTGAAAAATAATGATTTCATTTCAAACGTGAAGTTTCCCGTGGCTTGCCCTCTCTGCGTCCTGGCCGTCTTACATTACATTTTTAAATTATGACATGTCAGAATTGAAAATATGAGCTTTATGGATGCTATAAAGCTTTTTAACGAGTCGACCCGACTTTGGCCTAATGATGGTTATGCAATAGTATCATAAGTAAGTGATTAATTTAGTTCATCTATATAAAATGAATTTTTAACGAAATGACTTGTGTCTTCTCCTGTCAAGACACAGTTTTATGACTACGGATTGCCCCGCCTTTCGATACCGTACTTACCAAGTAACTGATTTTAGATCCTATTTTTACTGCTTTCGCAGTTCATGGGTAGCAAGTTTACGATAGATTTTAAATGCATTGTTTTGAATCATTCAAAAAGTGAATTCCTTGAACTGGGCAGGTTGACGTGAATTCCACTCCAATCTTGTTTATGCATTTGTCAAAATATCATCTACATATTTGCGTCTTGAATTGTTGCGTATAATAGATTTGCTCATATTTGTTTCGTTAAAGGAATGCGTGAAAATGACAAATGAAATTTCGTGATTCTTCAGCGAATATTTATTTTTAGGGATGACATGTTTACGATAATAAAAGATTGAATCTCTTACAGAATAGTGAAACTTTTATCATTTGAGATTTGAGGAATGATTTACGAATAAACTGGGGGTTATTGAAGAAGTGAAGAAATGCGTAGTGCATTCACCGATATAGTGTTAGAGTTCCGAGTTCCGAGTCTTAATTTAAGCCTAAAGACATAGTAAACTATTTATGTAATCATACATATATACCTTTATCCGATTGAAGTTTGATAGTCTATTAGTGTGCAGCAAAGTAGTAATGGCAATTTCGTTTGTTTGCATACAAATATATCCGTCATGACTTGTATCACCAGGATTTGCAAAACTGCAGCCATTGAATAGTTTCTGATGTAATGTGAGCACGATACATTTTTTGTGGTAAATGTTGATCGTTTCTTTGATTTGTTAAGTAACCGTGTCCTTTAGTCATGCAGTTGAATAAAATGTCCTTAAACATTTGTTTTGAATTTCCTGTTAAACATTCAATACTACATGTTTGTTGAACAGTATTGGGAATGGGAACCCTAAAGATTTGAGCTCAGACAGAATATATACGCTGCATCAATAGAGAGGTATTATATTGACTGCATAAATTGGATTTACAACAAAGACAAAGGACCAGTTGACCAAAACCCATGCAAGTAAATTGTAAAAACTATTTCTAAATTGATCTTTTCATGCTTTTGACTTCCTCATTCAAAGGAAGTGCACTTTGTGGACGATTACCAATCAGTAAAGTTGTAGCCATATTGTAACGCTGCATTGCATACATATGTATTTACTTCATACTTCAACAATAAAATCAGTAACTTTGACTTCGGAAACTATTACAATACGTGCCTACCTTTATAACGTAATGGTTTATGAAAACCGCATGAAAAATCATTACTGAATGCGTTCCGTTTGTGGCAATGCACCCCTCTAGAATGAAGAACCTTGGCGATTAGTTTTTTGCTTTCCGAATAATTTATTCTCTTTGCTACCAATCTGATTTCATGAATGCAATCCTGTCAAGACTATAGACTATCAAGTGTAAACCAATATATTATTATGTGTGTCCGAACTTTACAGGTGCTATGCAAATATATGAATGTACGTTACAATTACATGACGAATTCGAAATGCTGAAAAATTATGCTGGTTGGAGTATCACGCAGCTCTTCGGTAGCACATTCTCTAAACGATCGTTTTATTTTGTACGAACCACGATTTTGATCAATTTTAAATTAAACTCATGTATCACAACTGTCTTCAAAGTATGTTGCAATTAAATTGTCTCTCTCCCAAAAATTCCACGCACCACTTTGCACCAAACCAAGCATCCTGGCCATGATTAGCCGGAGGTAGCAACATTTAAATGTGAATTTATTTTGCCAATTAGCCATTTACCAAACTGCAAATTAATATACATCAGGTTTGCAATTTTCATACATGCTTATTGTTTACAAGGCATCGCCACTATCCTTCTTCGTGACTCCATTATCGTTGTGTGCATTGTTTCGCATTGTTCCGTGCGTTTCAATCTTCTTTTGACACAATTGTAGAAATAGAAAAAGGAGACCTGAGAAATATATGGGAGCAGTTAGCAAATAATAAGGACACATGCAAAATAGACACAGTGCTAGATAATGATCTCCATATGATAAGGGTCTGTTATTCAACTATATTGATCGTTTTGTTATATGAGTTACGTATTCTTGCGTGATTATAAAACACATTTGCAAGGCTACCACTACATTTGCTATTGCTGCTCGTTACATATTTAGTACGATTTCGAGCTTGGGGCATGTGCTTTCTTTGTTATTCCTTGTCAGACCGGCCCGCATTGGTTTTAAATTGCTCGTTAGCTCAGCGTGATCAATCTCGCTCTTATCATCATTGAAATGGAATGCAGGGTGATATATTTTCGTCATGAATGACTATGACTAAATATTTCGTGGGGGATACTATACGTATTGGATAGGGTATGTGAGCAAAGTCAGTGCTCTTGAAGACTTGGAGTATTATTTTTGCCTTTGCTGGTTGCGTTTGAACATTATGACACTCAATCACATTATCGATAGAATGAACATTAAATGCTTACAAGGAGTACTTAAGTAAAACAAAAGAATTGAAAACCAAAATATGTTTGCCTAATGTATGACAGTTGAAATTATTATTCAAGTAAATCAAATGCATAGTTTGTATTGTACCACATGAAATTGTTTATTTGACGATAATGCACGTAATTTTTCAATAATGGTACCGGCATCATTAAGTGTTGTGTAAACCGTTTAATGGTAAAAGTACAAGTGAGGTGAAACACGGAACTTGAGTTAGTCCATGATGCTCTACGCCACAAAATGTTGGATGATGCATTTCTCTTTTTGAATTGGTAAATCAATGCAAGTACTTATCTAAACCACAGTGATGTTGGTAAAACAATTGACCAGTTAGGTGAAATGAAGGAGTTGTGCAAAATCAAAATATTTATTGCTTACTGCACAGCTTTAAAAAGCATTACCTAACATTTCAAATTTTGTAAATTGTCTTCAATGATTGTATCTTTGTTTATCATGCTGCAATATCTCCAACTTAGATGGGCGCTGATACAGCAAATTGCTATTAAACTAGGACCATTTGGATCTTTGATGTTTCCGATTTTGATGACGATATCATGTTGATAGCTCACAAATTTTCAAATAATTTCCTTTCACAGTTTTTATGACCATCCTTCAGATGTTTTTGTATTCATTTTCATTTCAACTTGAAATGATTTAAATATTGCAAAAATCTAATAGTACGAGTACGACTAAGCTTGGTTAAAAGTGACACGCAGTCAAATCATATAAACCGACTAACCAAAAAATAACTTCGTACCTCGGATGGATACTATAAATATGAAAATGGTGAAAAATGGTATATCTATTAGAATCTTCTCTGAAGATAATATTGCACGTTTCTTCGATTTCGTAGCTAATTGCAAATGAGGCAGTTTTCATATAATGAGAACATGAAATTATTCAAATTAATTCGTGCACTGACAGTATCATAAATATTATTTCATGGCAATATTTGAAATTGGGTTTTTAACTAATATTTACTTTCATTAGCTCAAAATTGATTTGAAAATACTTTCTACAGTGTGTTAACAGTTTCTCAATCGTCACTTACATTTTTGTCTGTATCTGGGTGGTATCAGCGCAAAAAAGTTTTTCTTTCTCTCCAATATCAAAGCATACCCTATAAATAATTTTGTTACTCTCATTTTCAAAGAACTGTGAAACGCTAAAAGTTTGCAAACTTGTGAAATTATCCTAAGCATCTAACAGAGCCTTTGTTAAATTAGGTGATGGAAGATGTATACATGTAAATTATACTATGTATCACACAAACACCTAACCAACGAGTCATGATTATAAATATAATATTTAGCACATGTGCAAACGATCCAAGAACTGAGATATCGATGGTACTGTTCGATAATAATATGCATGTTCATATAATTTACTCATTTTTCTAATAAATCTCATGCGTTTATAGATCTTGATGTAGTATATGCAATTTCATGCGTCACTGATTTTTACGATGACTAATGACAAAAATTAGACAAACAAGAGTTTTGACACATTCAACTGTCAGTCGATCATTGTGCTAACGAGGAAGTTGTATGTATATGTACAACAAGAACATTATGGTATTTTACTGTTGTAGCGTAACATTAACATAAAAATGGCCAATTGAGATTATTGAGCTGTCAATTATTATTGCTGCGTTTGAATTATGTTGTTTACATTGCATTGAAGGGTTCTAGTAATTGTTATTACATTTGCGTGAAGGGATTTGCAATTTATTTTTATTCGTCAGCATCGGGCAATTCAAATAATGGTTGGATTCAGCATTTCGAAAATTGAGTTATGATGTACTTAATCGTGTTAAGTATACGTGCAAGATATGTAGGACCAGACTGTGGTAATTGCAAAATTAATGTGCTTTGGGACTTGCTTCTTGTAACAGATTTAACAACTTATCTTCTAAAAAGATAAAGCCAACTATTCAAAATCTTTTCGACAAAGTAAATAACCCAACAACTCCCAAAGATTTCCAGTAAACTGCAGATTTTTTTTCTTATGAACCGTTGGTTTTAAATGTTTCCTACTTGAGATTTTTTTAAACTGGTACTACCCTTACTGTTATTGATGATGGTGACCGCATTGCCCAAAACTGGAGAAAATTATATTAAAGGTATTTCATATTGGCTAAAATGGGCAAAGCCTGTATACCATCATCAGATGTATCTTCAAAGCAAAAGGGCATATTATTCTGCATAGTTAGTTAGTTCTTTTACAGAATTTCTTGGCGTTATAAAAGTAAGCAGAGCAAGCAAAAACATGTCAATAACATTATAACTTTATCTGTACGTGCGGTTATAATAATAGTAATTCTACCAACACTGTTTGAGAGCGTGTGCTTGATTATACTTGATGAAAATTAGAGTAATTTCGCAGGACAAATTTACAATGGTGCACATAGCACAGGGTTTCGCAAAGATTGATGAGCCCAGCCCAGGTACAAATTATGTTCTATAACTGTGATACATACATAACAATCTAACAAACCCGTATATGATGAAGATTCCAACAGTAAGTAGGGAAAGTTAATTAAAGGTTTACAACCCCTATTTCTCTGTTCTCTGACTCTGACTACATTTTTTCTGCAAACAAACTTTGCTGTAGGTCGCTGTTTGCTAGAGCAAAATCTTTGTATTTTTTTAAAAAGTACCACAATTTACGGCGCAAGCCAAGCAATCATTTCCAAATTTAGGAAAATTACAGCTCTTGAAAAAAAAACTCCTAAAAACTAATAATTCCTAAAAAATATATGTGCCCTGCGCACCAACTGTTTGCCTACTTTAATAACGCATATATGTGTAATAATTTCAGGCAATAAATAATTTTATTGACAAACGGCAACCTTGCTGAAAAAGGTAAAATTGGGTTCACATTTGATGATTTTCTGAAAGATTATCACAAAAATTCAGAGGTCAAGTGACAGGGTCAGCCCTAATGAATTTGTATGGGTATGCGTAGTCTCATCATGTGGGATCATCTTGGTGCTTTATGGCTTCAAGCCAACAATTATCGTTCTTTATTGATTAGCGTGGACAAGGTAGCATTGTCAAGTTCCCTTTAATCGGCCGTTTCCGTAAATGGGCTGCTCAGATATTCTCACTATCAGTTCACACAGTGTGTCGTTCTTGAGGGTAATGTCGTAAAATGCACGAGCACATGATGCCTTCACATCACAACATTATAAAAGTCAATCATCAAATGCAGATTAGTCTGCATGCATCATATTATCATGGCTAAGCAAAACTAGAACTAAACGGTTTGTACTTTGAAGATTGATGTTGCAATCTGTGATTCATTTAATGATCCTCCTATTTTGTTGCTGCATCGTGGATTTTCAGTGGAATATCAATATCAATCACAATCAATGAGTACTTGCTCACGAACAATTTTGAAATACAATGAGCCAAAAATGTTTTCTAGAATCCATTTTCAAATCTGATCACAGTTTATTTTATGGGTTCACGACAAGATGTTATGCAACGAGGAGCGTGCATGACACTCTCATCCTCCCGATGGAAAACACCTTTTGACTTTTTCGATAGTGAAGCATCTTCACTTTCGAAACATGTTTGACATTTGGCTTGAAACATTGTGATAAAGATCCTAAAAGGATGATGAGTAAAATACGTTACAATGAGCCTACTCACTTATATGGCTAACCAGGACGTTTTGACACCTCCTGAATGGGATTGCATAATGACTTAATCACCCTATTGTTGAGCAGTTCAGTGTTTGCGTGTGTAAAATATGGAGTCTCTTAATTCTTGCCAGTTATGACATAATTACTTTTATGACGAAATTGAAACTATAAGCTTTTCAGTGTAAATGTTTGTTCGGGTGATTTAATTAAATGTGCTTTTCTTTTGGAATTTCAGGTAACAGCAATTGTGGGTACAGCAGAGAGCTCTCTTTCCGGCTGGAAAAAGACTCCGTCCCAATATCACATTCAGACTGATGAGGGTGAAGAGAGATTTTTCAAATTCCAAACTTTCAACGGGCAATACAGAAAAGAAAGGAGGTTAGATGATGGAACAGTGATTGGCAGCTATGGCTGGGTGGATCCAGCAGGCTACCTTCGCATGACGGATTATATTGCAGACTCTAAA
This sequence comes from Orchesella cincta, assembly GCA_001718145.1. NCBI lineage: Eukaryota > Metazoa > Arthropoda > Collembola > Entomobryomorpha > Orchesellidae > Orchesella > Orchesella cincta. Next base: position 100,529 of record LJIJ01000147.1, read on the forward strand.
GGATATAGAGTCGTGAAGGAGCTTAAGGAGTATGTTGGAACAAATTCCATTATGGAAGACACTCCACCACAAAAATATGTTCCAACACTGAAAAAGCACGCTGTCAAAGTTGCCAAACCTCCAAATGTCTTTTTTGCGAATATCCAAGACACAACTACAATCGACCCTTTCGTCGACTTTAACAGTGTTTCTGTTACCCCAACACTTTCTCCATTTGTGTCAACCTCACCCAAGAATAGTTTGTATTATCCAGAACCTGGCAAGAATGGTGCACCCCACAGGGTTTTCGTGACCTCTGGGCTTGGACCAGTTAAGCCAGCACAGTTGAATAGCATTTTACTACTATCCAGAAGAGTCGAGACAGAATGCGACCTTCACTACGCCATCGTATGTAAATGCTCCTGCAGCCGTTCCAGTGAGAGTGAGCGGAACAACTGGTCGCTTTCCCGTGAGAAGGCCCCCGATCGATGTGTTTAGGCAGACTAATTCAGGTCTGCGGAGAGTACGTGTCAATTTTCCTACTAACACAGTAACGGTTTAATTTCGATTTTAATTGTCGATCTTTTTTCTTGCTCTGGTCATTGTGGATTAATAAGGGTGATGAAAGGTATCAAATGAATCCCCTGAACTGATTTCTAAACCAAACCAAACCCCATAATACAAAATTTACAATACAATTTCAAAAGTTATTTATGGGACTCGGTTGCTGATGATAATGCCACAAACTGAACTGATAGGCTTTAGCTATACTACATCCCTTCGCATCTCATTCATACATATATACATACATGATTTGCAACTTGAATTGAATTAAATTGACTTTTGACTTTCTCATTTCAGAAGCTGCGCCGGGTGTTGAAACGAGTTCGGGTGACGTCTTCCAATCGTACACGACTCCTTTAAGGAACCAAGGTACGGGATTTATCTACAAAATCCCTAATCAGTACCATAAAGAAGAGACTGAACTGGATGGCTCGAGACAAGGGAGTTTCGGCTATGTGGACCCTTTTGGAATTCGGCGAGTCATACATTACAAAGCAGGCTCTCAAGGATTTGAACACTTGAAGGATTTTAAATACGTGGGACGGCAGTATTAAATTACAAGAAGAGTGATACTGGCTTTTACCTGACATAAAAGTTGGTGCATTTTTGTGAACACTACAACCACCACCACTTTTACAATTTTTACCTGTTTTTGTATTCCTGTTGGATATACTTTGTTGGTTACTTTTGTTCATTATAAGATGTTTGTATGTATGTACTCGTAACATAATGCCATTGTTTTGATAGTTTAATGTTTAATTTTATGATTTTATTGAGAGCTTATGCATTTTAAGGGACAATAATGATAACATGTTTCTTCCAAAAAAAACCTAATTTAAAACCTAATTCCGTTCTTAGCATTTTGGTTCTTCTCTGTAGTACAATGTGTTAACAATGCGCTCCCCCCACCTATACTTGGCTTGTATTTCATTTTATGTACTTCTATTCTGATAAGTCTAAGTTACTTTTCTCTGTCCAGTCCAGTGCTATCTTCGCTTAAACACTACAAGTTCGTTCTGAAAACACTTTTTAACGATACTTGTAAATATTTTTATAATTGTTCTTTTTATGAGTATTTCTTGTTTTTACACTCATATCTCAATTAATGGTGCCAAAATTCCCTTCTTGTAAAGTATTCAGCCGTCTTTAATTAATGAATTTAGTAAACTCTAATTTAATGCAATGGGTTTAAAAGGTACATACTATAAACTGGGATTTATTGTAAGTTGGTTAATTTCCGTAACAGATTTAGTTTGTTTATAAGAAATAGTTTAATTAATTAACATGACTGCCATATTCTCAAAATATGTTATTTAACTTTAAAATAGTTTCAGCATTTAATAATGTGATATACGATGCATGTAGGAGACGACATTAAACGCAATGATATAAATAAGGTGTAAGTGCATGCATACACATAATATGTGAATGTAATGAGATTTTTTTGTAAACCTTATTAAAGTACCATTTTAAAATAAACTACGAAATAAAGTTCTTCGACTATGCCAAACGAATAATAAAAATTCATTTTGCGACCAAGTATCAAGTTTTTCTCATTGTATTATTACAACAAAACTCATTTAAAGAAATCAATTTTAGCACTACACTTTCTTAGTTCAATACAACGTAAAAAACAACATTCGTCCGGATTGTACGTTAATAACAGATTAAAGTAATACATAGACAACAACAAAACTTTTTCATCCTACGTACTTCCATTTCAGTAGGTTTAGAAGATGGCATTACTCATATCTGCGTAAGTATTCATAAAAGTCACTATCATATCACATTATATTATACTTAATGACATCTCTGCAGGTACTATTTTAAGTAGTAACGGAAGTACGTTTGACTTTATATACTGTCAATAGTAAGTTTAATGCTCATGCAGGTTCAGACTCCTTATAAATTGCGAATATCTCTACTAGTCTAAGAGTGACATGTCGTTAAGTCATTATTGATTTTTCCATAGAACAAACAATGTTACTGAAATTGTGGATAGCAGATAGCTGATGATGAACAACTATTTATTTTCTGGAGTTAAAAGTTTTTTCTCGACATATTTTCCAAGTGCTTGTACTGTGCTACCGAATATTGATTTTAATGTTGGAGGATTAACCGCATTTGGATCTATGGCCATACCTTCAAAACTGCAAAATAAAAGTTTAATTCATTCTTATTTACAAACTTGATTGCGAAACTTTCTAAGCATATATACGTATATTAAGAATCCTTACATGTCTTTGAAATTGGTTGACAACTTTTCTGGACAAGGTAAGGCTTTTGCCAACCGAGCAGAGGCAACGCGATCGATTGGATCCAATTTCTCTGCAGGTGGAACAAGTTCGAGATAAATCATATCATTGTCCTTCTTTGCCAACGAGTATTGCTTCTCGGCTTCAGCGATAAATTTCGTCACAAAACCCCCTGCTCCTAACTTGTCTTGTGCTTTCTTTAACAGATCCAGGGACAAGGTCAACCGTCCTAGTTGTTCACCTATCAGTTTCTTCGTGCCACAAACCTTACTTTGGAAAAATTGGGACAGACCTTCAAATGCTAATTGTTTTCCTTTGGCCTAAACAAACAAACAAACAAACATATACATGAAAAGAGAAATGCGAATAATTATTAATACTGACAATTGATTCGCATATTGTAGTATTCAAAATGAATAAAAAACTAACGTGATTCATCCAGGTTGACTCCCAAAGACTTCTCACGTTGTCCTTTTTCAATTTTAAAATGGCATCTTTATACAAATCTTCTGCTTGCGCACACAGTTTGGCAACGATCCCATCCTTCATTGAATCTAAAATAGCTTTTGTTACAAACATTTCTTGAGCCTGCGCGACCATTAGAGCTGCAAGTGCCGAAAGTGCATCCGAGTTTAGGTCATTTGTCAACGTGTAGCCTTCAGTTATTCCTAACGTTTCTTGTTTGGTTTCACATAGATTTATGAATATTCCAGCCGCATTCTGTAAATATTCCAACATACTTTTAGTAACAGAATCCAAAAAAGTAGAGAAGTAATGACTGCATTATACTGTTTCATGTAAACCATTTGCATTTACCTGATAACATTTAGCTGCATTTTTTAACCCTTCATCATTATTTGACGCCCTGTAGTCAGCTCCTAGCGCACTCTGAATAGCACCAATATTGTACAAGACGGCAACTCTTTCAAACTCTAGATTGGACGAATCTGAAATAATCAAAAACACTGCTGCATCTGAAAAAAACTTACTAAACCCAATTGGAAATTAAATGCCAAATTACAAAACTCCTTACAAGTATAATATTTTCCACCAAAGAAGCCACCCTTCTCCAACGAGCTCTCCCAGTACAAACTAAGGTTCGGTATATTTCCCAGGTTCTTATCATGTAGAACTGCCAGTTGATCGTAATATCTGCAAATTGAAAAATAAAATAAAAACTCGTAAGTTTTCCAACATGCGCTATGTACAAAATAATACTAACGTCATCCCTTTTCACGCTTACCTATTCAAAGTTTCCACAGACGCTTGATTTTTCGAAAGGTTTTTGTCAACCGAAAGGTTCCTTAATTTCTCAAACTCCTGGAACCATTCAGCCTCCAATGGACGATAACCCTTCTGCTTCAAAGCGGCCTTCAATGGAGTGCTAATGTCGATTTCTGAAGACACCTTCACTGGAACAGATAACAGCTGATCCGACATGGTTAATATTTGCTATTTTGCTTATCAATCAAAGGTTTGTGTTTGTGCAGCAAAACCCGAAATAAAAACTGTCACACCGAGTATAGGACGGTATACTGCTTTTAGGTTTTGACAACATAAAAACGTTTGAAAACAATTTCTACCAATATTATTATGAGCACCAAAGTTCCTGAGCTGAATGCACATTGATCGGAGAGATACACAAACAACAAAAATGTACCTAGTCCATAAGTATGAATGAGTCATGCAATTTTTTTTTGTTCACACACATCAACATCAACCAAAGTCAAATTATCTTCATTGAACCAGTTTTGCATTACGTGGAGTGGTGCTATGCACAACATCACTTTTCTGTTCCCTAGTCTCGTGCTCTCTAGTCATGTCAGACTTTCCTTTTCTCTTATTTACTTGCATGCATTTTGTGTACATACTGCACATATTATATTATCCTATCGTCCTTATCTAAAAGTTAGTCATATACCACCAAACACATGAGAATTCAACAGATGGGTACACGTTTGTGAGTTTGGTGATCCATAGACCGTTTGATTATATGATTACGACGATACATGATGATATAAAATATATGGTGAATATGATGTAAAACTGAATTGCTGATTACTTGATGGGTAAATACGTGTCAAGATAGGTTAGCATTGTTCATCAATTTTGTATGATTTTTTGATTTTGTCAAGTCTTCTCTTTTCTTGAGGTGTAAAAATTATTAGTAAAAATGCAGATTTTTAAAAGTTAATCAATTATGTTTCGTCGCATGTCGAAAATCATAAAATCAAAGATATCAAGTAATGTAACAGCTCTAGTATATGCAATATCTGTATGATTAAAGTTATAACATTGTTTCTCTGGGGCAAAGTGAACAGTTTCTTAACAGAAACACGACGAGAAATGATAGTCAAATTAAATACTGTGGTTCCCATTCATCGAGCTCCTGTATTTCATTATCGTTGCAATTTAACCACGAAAACCTTCAGTGTCAGATGCAGGAAGAGGAAATGCATTTTCCAGCAATATACGGCTCTACCAATATTTAATGCATAATGTGGTTCATTAACCACTGACGAAAATTCATGTTTCAAATATAAATGAACATTTCCACTATTGCCAGTTTCATTCAACTATCTTGGAAGTTCTCATTTTATGACGTTTGTACTTGACTTCGGTCTCTGAATTTAAGTTGCGTATTTAGTATATGTGAAGTCGCAATTAGTACTATCATGGTTGTATGATGCAAAACTACACCGTTTTTTTTCAAAATAAAACCTTTTTTTCTGAAAAAGAAGCTATTTATCCATGCCACTCAACTGACAAAGAGTCGTAACATAAAGTGTTGTGGTCCATGTAATTCATAATCATGCAATGTAGCTTCTGGAGGAAAATGATATATACCGTGAGATTTACTTGTAGAATGGAATTGTAGATAATGTAAATATAGCTCTTGTTTTTGAGCATCTATTCATATAACGTCAACACCTTAATGAGTCGTCTCGTGCGTTACGTACATCACAAGCATGGCCATCAGAAAGTAGTTACATGGTTTGTGGAATTAGTACTTCATTGTTCATTCATACCCGACCCGTAGTAGTACTAAACTAATTGCGACCATAACAAATTTTGATACCTTTTCCCAAGTTGATTTTTTGCAGCACTACTTTACTACAAAACAAACTGGTTTCTTTGTCTTCTTCATGGATATTTATGCATTTGAAGTTTTAATACTTTACCTGTGTCAGGCTCATGAACTACTGCTGCAAAATATACGACCACGACTATGTAGAACTTATCATGTGTAGCAGAGTTAATTATGAAAGAATGGATGCATCCGGGTTTATACCAACTCCAAAAGAACAGAATTACACATTATATTACATTTTCATTGCATTGTATAGTCACCCACCCACAACACAAGAAATTAGAAAACACTGTGGTACTACCATGCGTGGTTACTGGAGTGTTAACTAACTCATAAAAACTATCATAGTATACATATATTTCCTACCTCGTTTGGATATCTAGTAAGAACAGGTGAACGATATAGATTTCTATGGAACAGGAGTGTATTTGAGGTGTCTCGTACATCCTTTTTTGGTTGGAAATCCCGTTCTACAAGCAAACACCAATGCGTATTTTCTGAACTCCGGTTCCCAATCAAAACGAGCCCATTTCTTAAACGTATGCTTGATTCCAGTGAATGACACTTCCTTTTCTAATTTGTTGAGTAGATTGTGTGTAATCATTGAACAGGTACATGAAAATGTATATAAGCCTTGTCACATCGTTTACTTTCCAAGTAGTGGTTGTTCGAGAATTTGAGAAGTAAGAACCAAAGCAGCATCAGTCCAAAAGAGTATTTGCAGAAACTCCAGCTACAGAAAAATATTGCAAGTTGCACGTGTACGTATACGATCATGAAGTCCACGGCTTTTTTGTGTTTGGTTGCAGTGACAGTAGCATTGTGTTTTCTCAATGAAAGTGCAGAAGCACAAGGTGAACATTATAGACAACAGCCGTATTAAAAGACATTTTTTCAAATTGAACTGAAACTGAACTTTTATGTTTTCAGATTCATGTTTTCAAGGGGCAGAACCTGGAATTTGCCGTGCCAGCATTCCAAGATTTTACTTTGATTCCAGGTCTGGAAAATGTGACAGGTTTACTTACGGTGGTAAGTGGCAGAAACCGTTGGAACCAACCAAAGAACTTTTTTTGGGAGAAAAAACATTAAAATATGTGCATACATCCACAATGAATTTCTTATATCATATTTACAGGATGTGGGGGCAATAACAACAACTTCAGGAGTTACAATGAATGTCAATCTTTCCGAAGTTATTGCTTGAGGAGACGAGGATTCTAAATCGCTTTCGAATATCAGCATCGTTTTAATGAATCATTAATCCATAATTTAAGCTAGTATTCATGTGTATGCAAAAAGTGAAATTACAGTCCTATAGTTATGCTAGAATTTCAGTAAACACATTGTACTTCACAAATTAAATGATTCATGTTCAACACTTGACATTGAAATGTGTAGTTCAGAAGAATTATTAAATATTTAACATATCATTCATAAGCATTTACCAAAGCCACACTGTGGTCAGCATTAATCTGCATAATATCCGACTGTCGGGATTAACTGTCACATTTACCCCTTAATTGGCCATTTCATATTATATAAATTGACATTTTTCTTCCGGTCTCGAGACACTTCCTTTCATGTGTAGAAGATGTGATTAACAAATGGCTAATAATCTTAATTGCATAATTTGACGTTGTCTTCCGGACTTTCATTTCATCCGAGGTTTGATTATTCATGACACTCGGGTAAAACAACTCCACGACAAGAGACCATTGGCGAAAACTCTGGTACACCTTTTATACGTTTTTATCATTTAACTCTTAAGACTAATAATGAAGGTAAAAAAGTACCTAGGACTGGTGGCTCTACTTTTTGCTGTTACAATTATCGGTGGGGTCTCCGGATCAGTATTTTTAGATTTTTTATTCGGAAAAAGGAAACCTGGCCACGGAAGTTCTAGCTCCAGCACCAGCGATGGTTAGAAAATGTTGTATTATTATAAATATATTTAGCCTTGCCCTCAAACATTTGGTTTCAACTGTTGGTTGGTTCTACATTTTAGATTACTGCTCATTGCCTGCCGATCCTGGTCCATGTCGAGGAGCGTTTGAAAAGTGGTTTTGGGATGCCCCTGCCCAGCTCTGTAATATTTTTGTATATGGGGGTGCGTGAAATTTCAAATGAAGTCAAAGATTCAAAAAATTAGGGAACAATTGAATTACTTTATTAAGATTTCGTTTTATTTATATATTACAGGATGTGCAGGAAATGGAAATATGTTTGAATCTTGGAGAGAATGCAACAATAAATGTAACAAGGGAAGCAAACCAGGAGGAATAATCGCGTGGTAGTGGCGATGGGGCATTTTGATATTATGTATTTTAGTTACTGTATGTAATGTATGAATTAAAACTGTTGACACGATATTAAGTTTTACACTCCTATGCCATAATTATAATGTCGAACATATAGTGAGGGAATCAGTGTAAAAAATACTCGTTAACACAGATCATGGTGGCATTGCACTGTATAAAAAGAGAATTTACTGTACCAAACCAACTGTTTCGAACGTTTGGGTGTTTCTGAATATAACTCACGAAAGAAAGTTTCAGGTCGTTATTTAATATAAATTAATGCAGCACATATGTGTCATACACTCTAGCAGAGAAAGGCAAACTCTTCTCTTTAGCTATATGACGTTTCGGATCATAGAGAACTGAAACCATTGCAGAATATTATAGACATGTATCAGTTATAATTACTAATTACCTAGTAAGAATGACCTTCGATCGATTAAAGGGAAACGCTATGTGTACGTGAATTCATGTGAATATTTTTTTTTATTACAGACAATTATTGCATTAGTCGAATGGTTTAATGGCCAGAAATTCCACTTCATGATGTCATTATTATTACTTCCGTTTTTACTGACAACTGACAGTTGCGTTCCAAACTCCTCAACTTAAATTTGTATGTATTGCTGAGTAGAGCAAACACATCCCTTTATCTTTTGACAATCTCAACCTTCAAAAACTCTAAATCTTTTAAACATGAAGCTTCTTCTTCTTGTTTCGATTATATCTGCTAGTTTACCAATAATAATGTCTCAAGGCGAGGGTGAAGTCGTACCAGGTAAGACTGAGTATATAAAATGAGGATTTAAAAAAGTTTAACAAATTAAATGTATGAATGATTTTTATATAAAAAACAGAGGTTCCTCCACCTCCACCACCAGAACCAGCACCTGAACCCGCCGCCAACCAGCGCCAGCAGCAGAGTCTGCCAGCAAGCACCAGCCAACGCCTCAGATACCCCCACCACAAGAAACTGCCCCAACCGGAGGAGAGGATTTGTCAGGTAAATCAGCCAAGGGGAGACCTGGACCGGAAAATAATAAGCGTGATCCCACTCCATGGGTGTGCTACCAAAAAGTTAAGCCTGGCCCTTGCCGTGCCTATATCAAAAGGTGGTACTACAGTAAGAAATCGGCCTCTTGTAAACAGTTCATCTATGGTGGATGCAGAGGTAGTTGCACATCTCAGAATTTTTAATTTATGTCTACAATCATCCGAACTGTTTTCTGAACTAATTCGCTGCATCTATCTAGGAAATTCGAATAGCTTCTGGACAAAGAAAGAGTGCGAGAAATTTTGTCAAACCAAGGGTAGTGATATGGGGATAATGGCTAGGTCTTATTGGGTTGAGGACGGTATGAAGATGGGTTAAGATTTTGGAAGGTTTATACGAAAATCGATCTACTGTACCTTTATACTGTACTTAAGTATATTTATGCATTATTAAATATTTTTTTATTATTTTTATAAAACAGCTATCCAATAAATACAATCAAATTATTAATATCCTATTAAAAACGCGAGATTAAGCCATTTTCGTCTCCATCGCCTAAAATTTGTAATCCTCACTGGAAGAGATAGTAGATCTTGAATCTTTCAGTGAAGTTTTACTTTTCAAGTCTCCATTATCATCGGTAATCATGCGAGCCATTTGTTGCGGAAACAATCTTCGCAAAATGTACATTATAGGAGGGCTTATACAATCGGATGGAATAGGACCATCCTTGTTCCACCCCAATGCTGAGCTGACAGCACTCACAATCAATCCAAACACTATCGTTGCCAACCATCCTATCAACGGAAAGTATAAGTATGAAGTAGTCATTAGCTGAATATATCCGCTATCGCCCTGATCCTTCCAAACGTCGGCAGGAGCAAATGCATGTGTCACGTTCTTTATTGTTGACATGTCCGTGAAAAACTCGGTGCAATTTTGTGTTGATAAAGACATTCGTTGATCTGGCACGTCTTTATTGCCACCTGCAACAGCAGAACCTACTCCGATAAAAATCACCAATATGTACGATGATATGACTCCAACAAGGGCACCCTACAAATTGGCCACGCAAAACATATTAAACAAACATAGTTATCACGTGTAATTTTTCCATTCATTAAATGTTCTGAGCTTTGTTTGTTTGCTCACAACTCAAAAAACAATACTCTGAAACGTACTATAGAATTCGCCCACGGGAAGCACATCCCAAGCGTAAATAAGCCCAGCGTTGGGCCGAGAAACATTCCAATTATTGATACGGCAGCCTATATAAAACAAATTATCTCAATTATTCCGTTTCCGGGAAGAGGGTTTACAGTAGTACGATGCAAAGACTGCGCAGTATACAACATAATTGTGTTTACGGGGAAGACATCTCCCATGAGTCTGACAACGAATATGAACCCGAATGAAACAATTCCAGAAACTACGCAGATTAATCGGGATATGTTGAACAAAAGGCTTTCACTCATATTTGGTCTATATTTGATGATGTAGTCCTCAACCAAAATTGCTGCCATTGCGTTTAAGCCACTAGAAACTGAACTGTTTTAAAAGAAAAGGCAGTCTCAGTTGCCATTTACATCATTGTTGATGAAAAGTTCCATGATTATGGAGGTACCATGATTATGGAGGTACTATGATTATGGAGGTAGAAATATGTAGAAGTTGTACCTTAAACTCGCGCACGTGATTCCTGCCACAAAAAGCCCAGGAAGACATGGAATGTCACCCAAGATGTCCATTACAAAAAGTGGAAGAATCTGATCGTTTGCCTCTACTAACTATGTTAATAAAAGGTAATACTTTCAAATTAAACTTGTGTTAAAATCATAATTTGGATTCATCCGCAGTATTATATGTACATACGTTTGCATTTATGGGATCGCATAAATAATATCTTGTGAAGATGATCAGTCCAATATAAGTACAGAGAAAGATAGTAAGGGTTAGGAAAACGAAATTCAACAAAAGTGCCCTGCAATCAATTTGCAATCATTAGTTGCTGCTCTCGTTCGTTTCATAAGCATTTTTTTCAAGTTTGAAGTGCTTACTTTGTTACAGTTTTCATATCAGGCATTGACGAATATCTCTGAATGTTCGCTTGTGTTCCGCCAAACAAAGTAAGGTACAGAAACAAACCTCCAATTGACACCGCCCACACACTGTGTCTTGCTCTTGGATCTGGATCGAAGCTGGAAATGCAAAAATCAAATCAATTGTCAATGTTAAAGCCATATTGACATTGACAAGTGCCGACTGCCAAACAAATATTATGCAGGCAATTTCATACAATCTAATCATCATTCTCTTGTTCCGTAAACGAAATATTTACCGAAAAAATGAAACACGGTCAGTTTCCTCAAGTTTTTCCCAAATATTTGCAAATCCGCCGACATCCACAGTGCCTTTTATGGCTACAATAGCTAGTGACACCATCATAACAACTGCCTGCAGAGCATCAGTCCAGAGGACCGCACGGAATCCACCCTAAAACATTTTTAACATAATACCATGTTCTACTTTCATTAAATTATCTTTTGAATCAATCAAAGTACCAAGGTAGAATAGAAAATGCATATGACAAAGATGATAGCCACCGACAACAAGGTATCGAATCCTGTCACTTGTTTCAGTGCTATACTTGGTCCATAAACGACCAATGCCATGTAGAAAATCTAGATGAATCATTCCATCGTGAATTTTAAAGAATGGCAAAGGAAAGCTATTCATAAATTTTGATAAATCATTTACCAAATAAAAGCATGTTATAAGAGACAACACCGTCCGAACGGCTGTGTTAAATCTGATTTCGAAATACTGAAAATAAAGCATTCAATTTACTGATGAGATTATCAGCATAGGATTATAGAAATATTAAATATTATGACATTAAGTTGATGGCAGTGGTGTAGAATCTTCTATAGCACTATAGTCCGATTGGAGGAATAAACGGAGAAGAGGAAGGGACGAAAAAGGAGGAATGGGAAGTCAAAAACTGTGCAGAGGAAAAAAGTTTGAGAAGGGAAAATTTAACCAAAAATAGTAGGTTACAGGCATTATCAATTAGAAGAAAATCAGAAGAAATACGAAATTTTATCGTATAAAAAGTTGAGACTTTTATGATAGGTAATTGAATAATTGAAAAGGAAAATCTCTAAACGATTGAGAGTTAACAAGATATTTAGAAGTGGGAAGTGGCTAGTATATTTCAAACAGGGAAAGCTAACAGGGATTCAAAGTTCAAAAAATGAGAGTTTATATTTCAAGGGTTGAGGGTTACCAAAAACTGGGTAAAACTGTCGAACTAAACTTGGAGTGATCGTTGGCTCGTTTAAAATGAGAAAGTTGTGCAATAAAGAACAAAATGCAAGTAAATTTCATGTATAATAGAATGGGGGGTGTGGGGGCGAAGCCCCCCAGGTAATTATAATTTTTACAGAAAGAGGTTTGGGGTTGACTAGAGGAAGATTTTCATGCTGAAGAAGATTCTGCACCACTGATTAATGGTAGTCAAAACATACTTGAAAGGCTGATGTCAATTGAAGTTTAAAGTAGACTGGCACATAAATAAACTGTAAAGCGGCTGTTAAAGGGATAAACGAAAGGATTATCGAAAGATATTGTGTTCCATATAGGTACGTTTCAACCGGGTTGCCTAAAACTGTTATCCCACTGACGAAACTGATAAGCACAAAAATATATTCAATGTATTACTATTAAAGTCTGCCATTCTATTCATCGATACCAAATTATTACTACATATCTTAATATTCTTAATTTAATAATTTGTTCTTCTGAATTTCCATACAATTTCCAAAGCAGTTAATCCTTTAAGTCCTACTTACCTACACATGAGAGATAAGGCAACTGGCCAAGCGCTCATTGATCGACCTCCTATTTTTTATGACATTTTAATCAAAGTAACAGTATTAGTATCACATTGTTACAGAGATTTAAATAGTAATGACATGTGCAAACACATTTCACAATATATTTATATTCGTAAAATTATCATTTGAACTATATAACACTTTATATCGCTTCAATATTTAACTTTCTCAAGTTACCCATGAGAAACTCTTCATTGTTCTTTTCCTTCTTGCTAAAGAATCCGTAAAACACCCCTATCCCTGCCGAACACGCGAGGACCAACCCGAACACGAGATATTCCGGCCATTTAAACTTGTCCTGTAGTAACTTCAAGTAATCCTCTGGAGTTACAGACATTTTGAATAATTTTGCTAATTCTAGACTCGAGTGTTTCTAGATTGCCGGGCAATAGGGCAATCATTGCCCTAATTTAGTATAGCTATGAAAAAGATATTGGAAATGGAACGATATTAACTTTAACTACATATCCAAACTCGGAGAAAAAGGTAGGTGCATTTTGAGATTCCTCAGCAATTGGCAATATCAGGACCTGCGAGCACCAGCTACTAAGGAATATCAGGAAACACTGGTTCAACGGCTGGTGGTCACAATCTATCCAAAACCCGCTTTTGTTCCGGATAATCAGTCCCGTTGTGCCTACAAACAAGCTTAAACTACCGCAAGGTTAATGTCATTAATCAGATCACAGATAATATTTGATTTCACACACGCAAAATTGTGCATGCGAATTAAGATAACATCCTTTAATAAATGTGGATATGAACATACATACTCATAGAAGCTGCAGCCATCCACAATATGCAGACATTTTCAGTGCCCATTCATCATAATACGTACAACTATAAATTTCAACTTATCAGTTGAAGTGGCGAAATATTTAGTAAGGCATACATAGTAGAATCAAGAATCATCATACAAATCCGATTATAAATTATCGCAAGACAAAACATGGATAAAGATGAAATAAAGACCATCATTAAGCTGTAAATTGACATCGAACAATTATATATTGCAGCGAAAATTCCCTTTTGATTTCGAATGATCATTTCTATTTCAATCATCAGTTACAATGATTTGATGCAATAAAGCAATCTCACATCCGTCCTGACTGATGGAGAAAAGCTTTTGTACGTCTTATATGCATCTTTTTAGCAGATCATTTTCCAGTATAGTCACCCCGAGTATTTGGTTGACGTGAGCCGGTTTTAGGAATATCCACATGCACATGCTATCTAAATGCATACAGATGTTTACAAAGGAATATCATTTGTTTGCATTGAAAACAACAAATCAATAGAATTTATTGGTGATTTACTCCAGAGTTCTGCAACAAACTAACTACCTTAATAGTTCGATTAAGTTTACACACTGACCGAAATACTAGAATTTTTTATTTAAACGAAGTAGACGATTACGTTGCACATTTGACATTGTCAATTTGAAAAAACCATTTTGTATGAAATTGTTTGAAAATGGAAAACATTCCAGACGTTCCGTTTTCTGAAGACAATCCACCAATAGTTTATGACGGGAATGAAGGCGATTATGAGTCTAACCAAGGTTCCACCAGTTTCCAAAATTTTGAGAACGATGTTGGAAAGTCATTACCAGTTTCGGAGGTGATTCGTACAATTGGTCTTAAAAATCCGGGAAAGCTTCTCCATCACTGCCTTCCAATAACATGTTTGAAACTATTGGAGGGTATTGTACTTGTTGCCTCCGAGGGTCCGTCAGTGCTCATCAAAATGGCATATTTTGAAGAGTGTGCTTTTGACAGATTTCAGCTCTTTCCGAACCAGTGTTCCATTTCTGGAATGGAGTTTACTCTTTACCCAACCTTGGAATGTGGAGATAACCCTGTGGACTGGCATAAAAGACGGGATAAGCCATATGACCACATTTACATTGGATTTTGTTGGGCTGGAAGCGTTGGCACTGTGATTAGATTGACAAGAACGGTGAAAAGTGGTTTAAAATTGTTAGAGTGCGTTGATGGAGTGTGTGGGAATGGATTAGTAAATTTTGACTTCATTCCAGTGGCCGCAAAGTGGTTAGAGGGAGGAAACATCCTGGCTTTGTTATCTGTTTTGAATTACGTTGTGATTTATGAGAGGATTGAAGATTCTGAAACCACTGGGACTTTTACTAATCTGAAGGAACTAAAGAGGATTCGATGCGTCAAGTCTGAAACACTGTTTTCCGGGAAGATTAGTGGAAACTCGAGGAATGACATTAGAATACTGGGTGGGACCATTTTCAATGGGGTCTGCGTTTGGGATATCAATGGGGATGAAGCTGTAATCAAGCATGAGCTGAAATGTCATGATGTAAGTAAAGTCACTTTTGTATGAAATTGTAGATCTTGCCTTATATACATTTTGCTCTGAACTTGATATTGTTATCTTTAATTAATCCTTTTAGGGTATAATTTTTTCGCTGGAGTATTACTCAGAAAGAAAGTTGCTGTTGAGTACATCGGATGATCGGACTGTTGCTGCGTGGCAGTTTTTCGAAAATGCTGAAGGTCAGGAGGAAGTGACGCTGTTACGGAGGTTTTATGGACATGATGCGAGAGTTTGGAGAGCATTGGCAATTCATGGTTATCTACTTTCCGTTGGCGAGGTGGGTCTATTTTTATTTTCACTAACCTAAGTAAGCTAACCAAGTGTTTTGCTATTTTTTTGAAATTTAATTTTCTGCTATTGTATTATTGTATGATGAGCAGAGTTCCGATGTCCGAGTCAACATTTTGAAAGATGGAACAGAACATAAAAGTTGGAGGGCACATGATGGGGCTCCAATATTTGATTGTGTTTATGACCAAGATGTCGAAATTCTGGTATATTTTATTCCGATAAAACAAACTGTAAAGTAATAGGAGTTAGATCGACGTGCAACTAAGTTGTCTTGTAAATTTTGAATAGTATACTGGTGGAAACGACGGTTCAATTAGAAAATGGCCAAAGTGGTGGTACAGACTGAAGCCTCGAATTCTTCCATTTGACGTGATACCGTTTGACACTGAGAACGATAGTAAGAGTCGGATTCAAGGATCAGGAAGATGGTCTGGTAAGTAACAATGCTTCATTTGAAATATGTCAAATTGCTCTAAAATGTACATTTTGCAACTTTCAGAAAATAAAGATTACCCCAAGTCAGCTACATTGCTAGATCTAAACCACGTTATTGTTTCAATGGAGTCTGGGCGTGTGGTTGGGATGACGTGGCAAGGCAAACAATTCGACCTTTTGTATGACGAGCGTTGTGAAGGCTATTCTATCATCAAAATTTCTCCAGATCTCAAAGTCCTTGCGGTTGCTGGAAACAATGGCCACTTTTACACTGCTCAAATTTCGTTTTCGGGTAAGGCTAATGCAAATTTAACGTGTGTGTATACTCTGTCCATAATTTTTTTTTTTTTTCAATTTAAAAAGTTTTAATTTTCCGAAAATTTCAGAAAATGAATCAACAAAATGCCCTATTCTACACGCAACGAAAATATTCATGACCAAGATATCTTGGAATATTATATCTATGATATGGTTAGATGTCTCCAGGCTGCTCATTGTGTGTTTTAATCGTGTCGTGGCTTTACTTCTGCAAGATGCCGAAAATGGGGAAAGATCGGAAGTCCAGTTCATCCAAACCTTTGAGCTCAATCTTCAAAGACCTGGAATACCTGCCGCGGTAGAAATACATGGAAAACATATTGTATTCGGGGATGAACTGGGTTCATTACATTTACTTCGTTATCATAAATCGAACAACCCAATTTCAAAATTTGAAAGAGCTCACAGGGACGGTGTTACGAGTTTAACGTTTTATAACGAAACACTTTATACAACTGGAAGAGACGGATTGGTTAGAACGTTTTCTATAAAGATCAACTCTGAAAATGATATGATAGCAGAAATTGTTCCATTGAACTCAGTATCCGTGGGGTTTGATTGGATAACTGGAATGTTCGTCAACATGACTCATATGCTGGTTTGCGGATTTCAAAAGGTAAGAATTTGCGTCGAGTCTATTATTGAAGGAAGATTGATTGTTTTCCACTTAACAGTAATGCAAGCAATTAATTTGTTTTGCTCAACAGGAGGATTTTATCGTATACAGCTACAATGACAAACGGACTTTGGCTAAAATTCCATGCAGTGGTGGTGGAAATCGAAAATGGGATTTCAAGTATGGTCATGGTGAACAGGGGTCTCGAAATGCGTCATTCACATTTGTCAAGGACAGAGAAATTTTCTACACATATTTGCCCATGGAAGGATATTTGAACGTTGTGATGAAGGTCATTACTGCTTAATGCTAGCACACATTTCTACATTATTATTCAATACTTTTGTATTTACTAATTTACTAAGGTATATTTGTACAATGAGTTTGATTGGACTTTTGTCTGTTGTCTCTTTCTGCAGGAAGGGTTACATTGTCGAACAATCAACTGCGCAATTGAGCACAAGACTAGTGAAAGAAATGGCATTGACTATTTTACTGGTAGTGAAGATGGTACTTTAAAATGGTTCCAATGGGATGTTGCTAATCAAAGAATTTTGTGTATTCAAAATATGCAAAATCATTTATCCAGTGTAAGGAGTGTGTGTGTAGTCAAAGATGTGTCTAATCGCACACTTGTATTCTCGGGTGGTGGAAGATCTCAGTTATGCATTTATTCATTAGGTAAGTACAATGCTCGTAAGATTTTGAATCAAAAGCGTTAGGACAAATTAACAAAAGTCATGCTTTCGCGTTTTCCAGATTTTATCAATGACACAATGGAATTAATGAAGGAGATTGTTCTCGTGAAAACAACGTGCAAACAAACTGAAGGTGACGTTAGAATTATGGATATTGCTGTGATTGACGGAGCTTGTCAAGGAAGCGATGATTTATGGTGCTTTAGTGCATGTTCAGACGGTTATGTCCGAGTTTTGTACTATAATGCAGAGAATGCAAAATTCAAAATTGTTGGCCAGCTAAAAGGAAATGCTCATGCTGTTATGAAAATTCAACTTTTGAAGACCAGTTCTTCCGTTCGCGATGTCTTGATATGTGGAGTGACTTCTAACGGGTATTGGATTGTTTGGAGTTGGAATAAAAATGATGCGGAAAGTTTGCAAGGCTCCAATAAAAAGTCTGTACCTGAGAAAAGTCCACATTTTATTCGTTTGTTAAGAAAAACTGCATTTTTATCTATGAAAGTTATCGAGTCTCCGAAAATGGGAGAGGCTACAACTTACTTTATTGTTTGTGGGGGCGATGATTGCTCAGTTAGCTTGTGGAAGTTGGAATACAATCGAAGAAACGATTCAATTGAGTGTGATGTTAGTGAGGTATGGACAAGAGATCAAATTCAGCGCGGTGCTGTCGTGGGAGTTGACATTGATAACGAATATATTTATTCGTTGTCCAACGATCAAATTGTTGGATTCTGGAATTGGAGTGGAGAGCTTATACAGAAGACTTGTGCGGGTGTGTCAGACTGTCAAGGTTTTGTTGTAGATAAAAGTAACGGTTGTATTATGTGTTTTGGTAAAGGCGTCTCGTGGGTTCCCGGTAGTATAATTAGAAATAATGTGTAATTAACAAAAATGATCCATCATTACAAAGTAATCATGATTTTTCTACAATTTTGTGATATAGAATGCTCCATCATTTATGCTCTAATAAATTCAAATACAACGATATTCTAAAATCCCAATGCACATACTTACTGGAAGAAATAGCAAACAAACATAGAACACAAATTATCTTACGTAACGTTTTAGTTGGCATACAAAATTCTACATCATGCTTTAAAATAATCGGCTGGAGTGCGTGCAAAATCGCAATTATACGAAACCGATGTGTGATGTCTCATCCTTGCATGAAACAAAACATCTTTGGAACGCTGGTGAACGAATTGGTCTAATTTTATCATATGCTGATGAAACGGCATAAAATTTAAATTTTTCATGCTTAAAGTAAGCTAGATAATATGGTCACGTTTACGTATTACGTAGTGGTGTAAATACTGATAGCGTGTTTTAGTCATCTCCATGAAATGGAATGTATTAGGCCACCGTATATAAAAGCATATTTTACAAAATCCTAGACCAATAACTATTTTACTGGCTGACGATTATCATCAGTTGTTTTGGTAATATTTACCAAAGTCCCATTTGAACGTTTTAAAATATGGCTACAAATTCAAAATCCGAAAATATCCAACAGAGTTTAAAACCTCTTTTTCTGTTCATGGTAGCAGCAATACTGTTATCTAAATCACAGCGTGTTCTCAGTCAAAACGAGTCTTCTGAGCCTAATGAGAGCACTACTACGGATACCTCCGTGATTTGTCCAGGTAAAATTTTTAATGGCTTATATGTAGTTTAGTATGATACTAATTTCATTTATTACATTTTGTTGTTCGGATATCGTAAAGACTATTGTAACCTTGCATCTGACCGGGGTGGTACACGAGGGAAAGCTCCGTTCGGCATGTGGTATTACGACGTTTCTGACGGAGACTGCAAACGGTTTCGTTGGACTGGCCGAGGTGGAAACAAGAATCGCTTTCGAAAACGGGCAGATTGTGAAGAGACGTGTTCGAAATGTGCTTTGAATGACATATTGGATGAAGGGAGTACTCAAGATCCACAATTTTCCGAATCAGTAAAGGGTAATTGCATAATGCCCCAATTTTTGTCATTCGAAATGCATAGCATACCGTAGGATTTATAATCGAGTCCATTTTGTGTTGCAGATTTGATATGTAATCTTCCCCTGGATGAAGGAAAATGTAATCAGTCAGAATCAGAACCTACTCTTGCAAGGCAACCTCAATTGGCTTGGTACTTTGATACGGACAAAGAAACATGTGCTCCATTCGTGTTTTTTGGGTGTGAAGGGAACAATAATCGATTTATAAACCGGAAGGAATGTGAGGAAGTGTGCGTTCAGTCTAACGATTCGAGTGATTAGTCAAAGCAAAAGACAATGGAAGTTGTGATTTGTGAGTTGATGGGAAGCATTACCATTTTACAAATCAAGGAAAGTAAAACAACTTTCCATGAAAATGCTTTATAGTATTTACTTTTAGCATAAATTATGCACACACATGTTATATAGTAGGTATGTTAGCATTGCGATTCCAATATTTCATTATGCAACAAAGTGACAAAAATTGAAAGCGAAACCGGAATAAAATGATTTAGTCAAGTTGTTCTTTAATGTAAATTATTGCGTTTGTACACCTGACTTCCCTTTTTTATACTTGCTATTTAAATTACCTGGCCGTGTTTACGCACGCACTTGCTGCATCTTTAGGTGAGTGGCCTTTCCAATTACAAATTATAATTTTAAAGGTACCTACAATAACTCCACCTACACCACCAACTCAATACAAGTATCATTAAAACGAGACAAGATATACTATCAGCTATACACATTCATCTTTATGTGTGCATGCTGTAATGTGTATCTGACTGAAGTTCACTGAAGGCACTTATATTTAAATGCAAAGGGCAAAGAGAAATCCTAAATTGATTATGAAGAAAGGTGAATATAGAATCATTAAAGATAAAGATATCATGGTATTTCCTGGTCTATGTAAGGACATAATTTTTGAATTAATGAGAATTTAACATTACTGTGACAGTGTCTGTCTGCCAGATAATGTGAGAAAGGAAAAGCAGAACCAAGCCCAAACTTTAAAAATGTTAAATTTTTGTAATTTCCATTTTTATGATCTTGGCATGAGTGCAGTGAATGCACTTATCACTAAAGAATAATCGCGTCTACAAACAATACTATAATGGCGACATCCAATCCAAAATTCACCAATTTGAATGAAGCTTAAGTTTGAAAACCTTAAGCTTCACAGAATTCGCCATGTCCAGTTTCTCAGACCCAAAATTGTATATCGAGACACACATTTTAATTTCCCCAGATTCCATTTTTGAAGAATAATAACAATCAATGACATAACGCCATGAGTGCCATTTGAATTTAGAAATCGTGTAAGCTGTTCTGTAACGGAACAACTACAAGTTTATTGCTTTACATACCTGTTATCTATTATCCATAATGATTAAATACTATCCTACCGTAACATTAAAGTACCTATCGTAATTGGCTACACAGACGACAAGCAAAAGCAAAGCCAAGTTATCGTAGAAAACCTATAACAATATGTCAAGTTGATGTTGATAATAATTATTGCGTTACGTTTCATTTCATACACTTCTACTATTTATTTCTAGTTCAACGCTTATGTCATCATCAAAAACTGCACCCGCTTGATTATGATTAATCACATTTACCTTTTGCAGTAGGCATGCTACACGATAGGCAAACAATGTCACTTTTGTGTATTTTTACAAAATGATAATTTGTTGTGTAAACGTTACGTATACCTACTTTTAGTATCTTGAGGTATAGTAACTTGTTACAGTGCCAAATGAAATCGAAAGTTTTCACTTCTATAAAATCATTATTATGAAAACCAAACTGCATATATTGCTTTCAGATGTAATGAGCCTACCTGCCTTCAAAACCGCTTGCAACTCCGATGATACCACAGCAGTGACCAAGACCACTGACTGATAGCGCATTTTCGATTACACTCATTCTCGTTGTTTTGTCATAAAGTGCACAAGCCTGAACTGAAGGCACGGGATCGCCATAATATATATATTTATGATGCGATTTGCATGTACCTATATAAAACAAATCAATGAAAGGATTAGTACTAAAATTGAGTGTTCGTGCAGGTGTCGAAAAGTCATGCATAATAGATAATTTTATTCCTTACCCCTTACAAAATCTTACTTCCTTCAATTTACCATTTGCTGATAAATTGCCTTGATTATGCGTGTGTAGTAGTAAAACCGTATATACCCTTTCATTAATCACTAGTTCCTCACGTAACATTTTGCGAATTGTAATAATTGTTCCTTCAGTCAGGTAAATTTGCATAGCAAAAAGGTAACTAATTTTATTATTGTGCATGTAAGCTTCAGGAGAAAACTTACAAAATTTGCCAAAAAAGTCATCATGAAGAATAATAGGATGGCTAAAATTTTATACCAAAAGTCCAAGAGGGGACAAAATTCCTAACCTTTGCTCATACTTTCACACTTTCCACGTGAAAACAGAGTATCACATGAAGATAAGCAGGAAATCTTTATTGGTTTTCTCACACAAAATTTAGCAAACCTGTGAATGTTGAATGTAACATTTTCCCTAATAGGTACGTTCATAATGACTGATTGATGACTATTAGCTGATGAATACATTATCAGAAAATCGTTAGCCGAAGGGGAACTGTGATTGCGTGAAATCTCATATCTCGCATAATTCGTTATGTGAGCGTGTGCTTAAGGTTGAGCCTGAGCCAGAGTGTGGTGTGGGGATTTTATTTGCATACTATATTATTAGAAATTGATTACATATAGCATAAAGTTTTTATTTTCCCCTTCATCAAACCAAATTTTCTTATTCGCCTTAATTACTCGTTTTGAGATGCACATGATTCCTGGCGAGAGGTTGTATTTTTCGCCAATTTTTGCTGGTTTTATGACAAATTTTCCTTTCTATCAAATTAATCAAGAGTTCATCCACAACACTTTGAAAGATCACCATTGCATATTATGATGATGAGTCCGTATGTTATTATAGTACAGACAGATGTATTGTATGTATGTTTTAGCCAAGATGTGATTATGAACATTTACCAAGACCGGATGTGGTGAAGTGGGATTGCTAAAAAATCTCATATTTTTGTATTTTCCCTTAAAATGAAGAAAGCACGAAACGCTTGTTGCAAACTCATAATGTACCAAATTGTTGGAAGTTTACATAGATCGTGTAGCACAACAGGTCATCTCTGCATATAGGAAGGTAAGGTTTGTTGTTCAACAGTCTTCTGCTGCAAACACATTCAACATTAACTTTCTCATAATATGCTAAACTCACAAAAAAACAAATGCATTTGTGTCTGGCAAAGCTGGTATGGTGCAAGCGGAAGGTTGAACGGTTGAAGTTGTGAAGTATATATATTGTTAAGCGTTTAGGTACATAATGGGTTATAACGACTTAAGGAGAGTTGCATCTTCATTTTCAATTGATACTTGCAGAAGATCATAGATATGGTTGATATCTTGTTAAAGATTCATCATCATCATCAGTCAACAAAGTAGCAAAAAATGTACAAGGATGGTGAACTTGAAAGTTTTGCTTGTTTACCAAAAGAATATTATAAGCAATACCACAGGCTAAAGGTAATACAACGCGACAAAATTCATGAAAAAGACAGACAGATCACATTTTCAAATGCGCAGTAAACAACCTACGAATGACATACCAAGTTCATTTATATTCAAAGACTTTTTGACAGGATGGCTGATCAAATCAGCAACTACATGTTAAATCCAATTAATTGGGTCGCCACCCGTAATATGATAATGGTTTGGGGGTGCGAAATAGCTGTCTATATGCAAAAATAAAAGTTTTGTCTGCGTCAACTTGAATTAATGCACCGAAAAATTATCAGTTTTTATTAATGAACATCAGATGAACAAACAATGAGCTGCTTTGAGAGTTATCATTACAAACTGTGTTACATGTCCCATACTGTCAAAACTAGTTGGACAAACCATATAGTTAAGAGGGGTCACCATTTACAGTTTAAAAATTTTCCTACTAAAATACATTGGGTGCATACTATGCATAGTTACTATACATTCATACAGTCAAACCGATACTATCATCATTATTACTTTATTGTTCAGTTTAGCCCCACAATCTGCATGAACCAAGTAGACGTGCGAAATTGTTTATGAAAAGAAGCAAAATATAATGTAAATCACGAAGACTTACTTATTGCAATGCATAGGATATCCGTTCATTTACACACGATTAAATCTCGATGATGCATGCATTGCATGCATTTCATTGAGTTTATCAGAAACATGAGATGTACTGCAGAAAGAAAACGACACCGACCAACAATGAAGAGGATACTCTAAACAATCAAGCCGGCTTGAAGCAAGCCAGGCGTCTTCTGCATTTTACATGATATAGAGTGTGTATGCATGCGTCTCAATTAAATTAATGCAGGAGGAAATAACGACAAAATTCCACCATGAATTAATGTTATAGAATTATATACACTCATCGATATTAACATTAACGATACTTTAGAACGGTCGGTCGTTCCCTGTTTTCATATTTCTCAAGTTCATAAGATAACAAAAGGGATGTCATATCGTGCATACAACAACAATGCAATGGCTACTTGGTCAGTTGATATAGTAAGCATTTTGCCTGGCAAAGCAAGTAACCTGACAAGTTTCGCCTTCACGATGATGATGAGGATGATGATAGAATCACTCAAGTTTTTATAGCAAAAGTATTTAACCAAAAACTATCACTTTCAAACCTCTCAGTACAAATTTTTAATTTCGTGTGTGAGCATTGAACTTTGTTTTGAGTGAGAGTGAACCTTTTTTTTCAGGGTTGCTCTTTTCTGAAAAAAGAAATCGCCTTTTTGAATGGGAACTATAATCATGACATCAGCGTATCGTGCAGTGTGCCTATATGGGCTCTTGATAGCCCTCGTTTTGTGTGTGGTGGTGAGTGGAAAAAAGTTGGCAAAGGAGAGAGGTGAAGAGGTTGAGTCTGGAAGGAAATCCAGGGGAATCTGGTTTGGAGGTGATCATAAAACGGGACATGATCATGGACATGGGCACGGATGGCTGAAAATGCATAATGATAGGCATCATGGTCACAGCACCAAGCTTAGTGAAGCCTATGTCAAGTTCCATGGTTTGGGTGAGAAGGGGAACAAGGGAGGAAGTGGCATTTTCGGACGAATTGGAAACGTATTGAGTCAACTGGTTGGAAATAGGGATCCTGAGGAAGAAGCTAATCAGAGTGGTTGGAGCTCAAATAGCAACAGCAATAGTAACAACAATAATAACAACAACAATAATGGAGGTGGGGGAGGATGGGGCAGTAGTGGTGGAGGCGGAGGGAGCCAAGGGCAAGAGTTCATTACTGTCCAAATTCAAAAGCCTGCGCGACCAATGTCGGTATGGTGGTTAGCGGGTGGTGCCGGGGCGCCGGAGGTGCTGGGGGTGCACCACCACCAATGATACAAATGCAGTCTGGATGGGGTAACCCTCAGATGCAAACCGTTGTCGCTCAACCTACTGGCTGGGCCAATGCCAACAATCAGCAAAATAGCGGTGGTGATAATAATGGAGGAAGCAAGGGAGGTAGCAATAACAATGGTGGAGGAAAACAGACGGGATGGGCAACCGGAGATTTCTCTTCCTACAAACCACCAAAGGGCAACAACAACCAGGGACACTTCCAGTTCAACCTTCCAACTGGAAAGCCTGCATACATTCAGTAAGTCCTTGGAAATTCATCTTTTATAACCAAAGATTCTAAAATGTTCAAAACGATTTTCAATTAATTACCTTTTCATCTTATTCCACAGAAAACTGAAGCCAATCATAGATCTTCCAAAGATCCACCTCCACGGTCTTGGATGGAGATAAGCAACATTTGACTTTACAAAATTACAAGAGGCCACCCATACCACCATTTAATTATTATCTTCTTGTTGATTTACTTTTTTTAATTTATATGTTTTGATATAAGACTATTGGAAACTATTATTATTATTGTTATCCTAATTAATGCAAATGTTGTTGTTGTTGTTGTTGGAATGTTCATTACTTTTAAGTATATTATTTTCATTGCCTTCAGAATTTACAGAGAATTTACGGTTTGTTGAGCTTACATGTAAAAGTTTAAGTAGATTGATTTATATAGCTTGAAAAAGTATTTTGTTCGAAACTGTATGTAATCCAGACAAAACTTTTGAAAGCGAATAAAATCATTTTCTCAACCCTAAAACAAGATTGATTGATTACCTGATGTTTCCCATAAAAACTTAACTTTAAATTTAAAGTAAAACATTCGCAATCATGATCCAAAGACTTTGATATAAAAAATTGAAAGTAAAACTCAAATGTCATTTTGCAATTCATAAAACAATTCATTCACAAGCACGGTCTTATCTTACCATTCGTTATTCGTGGCATTCATCTTATCCTACTTATTTCCAATCTCCAAATGGAGAGAAACGCCAAAAAGTTGGAAGGAATCGCTCGGGATCGGGACAAAAACTTTGTTCTGCATCTGCATAGACATCTACAAAGGACCTCCCGTACTCACTCAATTTTCCCATCAGCTTGCAAGTTAAATGAGGCAAGTGCTGCTGCCTACTTGGGCTCTAACCCAAATGGTTGAAGGAAGACCATGCCGTCCGTCTATCACTTTTTTCAATAGCATGATAGTAGTGCGATAACCGGCCTGTTCTTTTTCAAGCAGCTCTTGATTCCTTATTGCTTGCCTTCTCTTCAGCATATTTGTCATTCAGAGATTACTCGGGTTTCGGTCAAGTAGGAGAACGACTAATTTTGTTTAAAAAATTAAAAGTCACTGATTTCAGTGGACGAAAAGAAGTAGTAGTTTCGAAATGGAAGGATCATCAGTTACTCTACAGCTTCGTGGTACCCTTAGGGGTCACAGTGGTTGGGTCACCCAAATCGCCACAAACCCCAAGGATGAGAACATTTTGTTGTCTGCTTCTCGAGGTAAGGGTGTTTTTTTAAAATTTAAATATTTGAAGGTATTTTCTTTAATTAGGATGGGAAATGTGTGATTAGTTGAGTAGATGATGATCTCTAGCAGTTGATTCTTACGAAAATGTAATGAATTTTGCGGATATGGGACTGAACTCGTTGCACAATATTGTAGTAGTAGTAGTGCAATTTACGCTGAGTTTTGGAAGGAACTACTGATTGGACAGGTTAATAATAATTACTTTTTGTTTGTTTTGTCTGTTAGATCGCACCCTGATCGTGTGGAAGTTGACCCGAAATGAGGCCAACTTTGGAATGCCAGTTAAGCGGTTGTATGGACATTCTCACTTTGTTTCTGACGTCGTCTTGTCTTCTGATGGCAACTTTGCCCTTTCTGGATCCTGGGACAAGACCCTTCGCCTTTGGGACTTGAGTGCTGGAAAGTCAACTCGTCGATTTGAAGATCATACTAAGGTTCTTTCTCTCCCACACGAATGATAAAAAATTCAACAACAAATTAAAATCCAGCCATAATCTGGCATCTTGGTCGTCATCCATCACCATCATACACATTATCAGGGATGAGAAAAGAACTGTGCAAGATTTTTTGTAACTTTTTTTTGTAACACTTGACACAAGTAAGGTGAGCCAGCAATGGGTCACTGAGGTAGGTGGGCAAACTTGGTCAATATCAATATGATGTGGTGCTTAACCACATGACTTCATCTGCCTGCATGGATAAGCCAAACTGGTAACGGCGAGGAGACTGGGTTTACCTGAGATCCGAGCCATGATTATGGAAATGCATTTCTTATTGAAATTGCTCTGGCTCCAAAGCTTATGCCTTGGGTCCACATAGTTTTGATTAAATTGTACTAATCATTGCATTTCTTCAATATTGTATTACAGGATGTTTTGAGCGTTGCTTTCTCTGCTGACAATCGTCAGATTGTCTCTGGCTCTCGGGATCACACCATCAAGTTGTGGAACACTCTTGCCCAGTGCAAGTTCACTATTCAAGAGGATGGACATTCTGACTGGGTTTCCTGTGTGAGGTTCTCTCCCAACATTGCCCAGCCAATCATTGTCTCTTGTGGATGGGACAAGTCTGTCAAGGTAAAGATTTCATCTAATTTTCTTCATTTTAAAGCACACAATTAGACCTTGATTTCGCTTAACTGTAGCAAATCGAGGGTCGGACGTGTGCAATATTGAAGTTGCATTGTCTTCTTTCTAATTTCGTATGTTCGTTAGGGCATAGGATAAGAAGATGGTGCACGACACACTTGCAGATAACGAAGTTCAATATTTTAGGGACATTGAAAAATACTAATTATTTTTTTTAATATCGTATCTTCCTTTAATAGGTCTGGAATCTTGCTAACTGCAAGCTCAAGGCAACTCATGACAAGCACACTGGATACTTGAACACCGTCACTGTATCCCCTGATGGTTCACTTTGCGCTTCCGGTGGAAAGGACGCCAAGGCTATGCTCTGGGATCTTCATGATGAGAAGCATCTCTACACGTTGGATCATAATGATATCATTAATGCTCTTTGCTTCTCACCCAACCGTTACTGGCTGTGTGCTGCTACTGGGCCTTCCATCAAGATTTGGGTAAGTCTTTATTTAGTTGAATTAAGTACCACCTCGATTAAAGCTCAGTTCTTGGTAAACTAAAGTTATGATTGTTTCATTTTTAATTATTATTATAGGATCTTGAAACTAAGAACATGGTCGATGAGTTGAAGCCTGAAGTTGTCTCCCAGACGTCTAAGAATGTACAACCTGACTGTTTGTCCTTAGCTTGGTCTAATGATGGTCAAACTTTGTATGCCGGATATACTGATAATACCATTCGTGCATGGCAAGTGTCACAGACTGTCAGCAGAACCGTTGGCTAAATTAAGTTGTGTAACTTAATAATTAACGTTTTTTGAAATGGAAATAAAAAGTGAAAAATATTAATAAAGTTATGTTTTGTTACTTCGCGTAATTTATTGTACTAGTAAACACATTTTTGATCACAAGCGCAAATTTATTTTTTAAAGGTATAACTAATTTAGACTTATTCATATAATGACATTTTATGTTGAAATTCAATAGGCGTGCATGAGATTTTCCTTTTGCATAAAAATATCTAGAAAAATTCCAATTTAGGTTGATGTTCTATCCTCAACTTGTCATTTATTCATAATTCCGCATATTAATAAAACAATAAGATTGAACAAGGCAAGTCGTGTTACAATTAAAAACTCAGATGGTAAAATTCGCAAAATATTAAAATAGTACGAAACTTATTCCAGAATAATACAAATACAGAAAATTAAATACAGAGCTAGAACTGGCGGTTTATATGCGAATATTTGTCAGTGTACTATAGCTTGCTGTCTTTCATTCAGCAACAAGTAGCATGTTTAACTGTCTTCATCCTCAATCTTAGGAGCCAAGTAATACCGGATGTATCCGTAGTCGTTGTCAGAAGTCGCCACTTTGAACTCTACCACTAAAGGCACATCTGGGGACATTGACAGCGTAACCTTTTCAGACAACCCAGCTGCTTTTGCAAATGAATTCAGGTACCTAAAATAAATATAATTTTTTTATAATGATACCAGTTAGGAGGGAAAACTATGAACAAGTACAAGCAATCGTATCATGTACCTTGATGCGAACGTGAGAGTGACAGGTTCCTGCAGGTCAACAACAACTTTGTCATCAGAATCAGCACTGCTGTTCTGTGCCAACTTGATATTACCAGTTCCAATATCACCAGTGGATGAGAACTTTACCCCCTGTTTGGAGCAGGCGATTGCAATGGACTCTCCAAATTGAGACAAGTCACGAACAATCTTGGCAAACTCATTGGAAGGCATTTTTATAACGCAAGCATAATCAGTTTCCTGCAAACAAACAATACAAATAAATGTTCAGAATTATAATACTATTTATGAAGATGATCTTGAATATACAAATTCAATGATGAAATTTTAAGTTGTTACTTACTGGGATGCCCAAGTGCTCCTGGTCCAAGTTCATCAACTTCATATCAAAGTCGGAAACGCGATCTCCATTCTTTGACTCAAAAACAAAAGTGACAACATCAGCATTATCTTGAGCCTTAATTGTCAAAACGTCATCGTTGGCTGAACACTTCATAATTTTGACCAACGAAGCCAAGTTCATCCCCATTGACATGTTGCGATCACATCTGTAATTTTCGAACCCCTCTGCTCTCAAGTTCAAGCTTACAAGGGAGACGTGACTGTTGTCCATAGCTTGTAGCTGAAGACCAGCCTCGGAACCTGAAGTAAAACAAAGACAATTCAGGTCAGGTTAGACCAATATACAATTAACTTCGAAATATCCAACACACATATCACTATGTAATCCACTTACAGTCGAAACTAGCTTCATTTAGAAGTTCCTTAATAGCATCCAACACCTTCTTCAAAATACCACCTTCAGCAAGACGTGCTTCAAACATTTTGGCTGAGTAAAATTTGCGAACGTATTTAAGTAACCTGCAAAACCAAAATACATGTTTATCATTATTATGATAACCAAACTTGCTTTCAAAACGTCTTTATCAAACAAATCAGCACAACAAAAACATTTAGCTCATTGTTTTTATCAAGCGACAGCCGCCTCTCAACAAATTTTAATTTGTCAAACATTTTTACCTTCAAACAAATTTCTCAAGGTGTTGCTTTTCTCAGTTTCTCTCAAGTGTCAAGATAAACACTAGATGTTCTCCAAAAGTTTCAAATATTTCCAAAGTATTTGACAAAACTTTTAAAAAATATTAGGAATCACCACAAGAGATTTGACAGAGAGAGATTACCGTTCAGCAGGATCAGTTCTGGATAACTGAAGTGGAGAAGAGAAAGAAAAGATGCAAAAGAAAGGAAAACTTTACGACAAAGCTCAGATGCTCACAAACTCGGCGCCTAAAGTATTTCCTCAACTTTTCTCTCCAAAGGCGTTTCTTCACATCCCGATCGGAAGGCATATGCATAACAACTTTTGATAAACTTAGGTACATCCTTTGTGTCCAATTTGTAGGAGGTTTAGGCAGATCTGCCCCGCGTTTACAAGATTGGATCTGGATCTGTTTTCTTGTTCATGCGCTAGTTTCAACTATCCTTATCTTCTTCAGAGTGTTTTGCTCGTGTTTACATTTCATTTGGGATCTGTTTATGTATGCTTTTCATTCACGTTGTTGTTAGTGTTGGTCTCTGTCCTGATGATTTCCAATGCGTCCTGGAGCAAATTTTAGTTGACTGAAGTTGTGTTTGGAGAGGTATTTTAACTGGTTGCAGAAGGTAATCAAGGTTTCATAATGATTGGTTTAATTTCCAATTTAAAATATTAATTTGATCTTTTATGGTTTGTTTTTAGATCTTAGATAGACAGCCTCCAAAATGAGCTCGTGGATAACGAACGGACTGAAAACTTTGCGGATTCGAGTTGGAGGTGCCGTTGGATCCGTTTCTCAGCCTAGGTCACCACCGTTCGTGATTTTGCGATTGGCATAATATTCTTGTTGATGTCTATTAACTCTTGTCCTCTTTCTTGTTAATTTTTTATAATCCAACTTGCAACTTGACTGATATGATTGCTCTTTTATGTAGTCTTTTCTCTTAGAAATCCTTCAGTGTTTGTTAGTGCTGTGTACGTTTCTCTGTCTATTTTACTAATTCTCAAACTGACTTTTTCATTTACGTCATTAGTTTCTGTATTAACTTCGTTAAACTGCCGTTTTCCATAAATTTCGTTCCATTTGTTTCTGAAGCTAACCAAATCTGCTTGTTGTTTGATGTTTTCATGAATTTATTGCTTCGTAGCGATTTACTTCATCACATTTGTTTTTTTTGAAAACTGGACCTTACAAATTGTTTGTTCCTTTCTAGGTATTTCGGGGCTCAAGTAACTGAGGTGAAAATACCACCAAGACCGAAAAAGCCACTAACTCCGTATTTCAGATTTATGGGCCAAGTTCGTGCGGAGGTCAAGAATAAAAACCCTAATCTTAAGGTTACAGGTAAATCCCGGGACAATTAATTGAGAATTGCATACTTGTCGCGTTTTTGCCCAAATTAGTCAAGGAATTTATAAATGTGTTTTACTATTTCAGACTTGATAAAGTTGATGGGTCAGCAATGGGATCGTCTGGATGAATCTGCAAAGCAGTCTTATATTTCTGCATATAGAAATGAAATGCAATCGTATGCATCAGTTATAGAAAAGTATAAACAGTCACTCAGTCCGGAACAAAAGGAAGCACAGCAGCAAATGAAGCTGGATAGTCAGTTACTACGAGAAAAGAGAGAAAAGAAGAGAAGACTGAAGGAGCTTGGAAAACCCAAGAGACCTGCTAGTCCGTTTTTTCTCTTTTTGTCAAGTAAAGTTACTCCGGGTTCTAAAATTGCAGACTACCAAGATGCTGCGAAAAAACTTGGTGAAGGTATTTCACTGGAATTTGTCGATGCTAAGAATTTCAAATGTAGGATAAGTGAATTGATTGGTTAAATTGATTTAAAAAAATATTATTTACAGTCTGGAAAACAATGAGTGATGCAGAAAAGGAACCTTTCGCTGCTAAATACAAGGAAGACTTGAGGTTATATGAGAAATCTATGACTAAATGGGAAGACAAAATGATTAAACAGGTATGCTAAAGTTTGGTGCATTATTTGTCAATTTTTTATCATGCATTTAATCTTAATCTGATGTCTTGTTGCAGGGAAATGATGATGTGGTTCGTGAAAGCAAGAGTCGAAAGGTGAAAGACAAGTAATTAATGAAACTAGCTGTCGGGGATTTCTTTATTCTGAATTATATTTAACCGTTTAGTTATTTTGTAAGATTTTAAATAGTGAACCTGTATTTAATTTTTCCGGATCTCAATAAATGTTTCGGGAAAACCGGAATGAAAATTATTACATTACAAATCTTAGAAATGATGTCAGTAAATTCGTGCTGCATGTGTCATTTAATGTTAGTTGATATTGCATTCAAGACTTGAATATCAAGTAAACTACGATTATTTATTTGGGATTTCCATTTATGTTCCAACCAAGGAGTAAGTTCAAAGCTGGATTGTTGAACTTTATAATTTGCTAATCCGTCTCAGAGTCAAGAACATCATTCAATTGTTGAAGCCGGTCAAGGGCCTCTTCAATGTTGGCATTCTGCAAAATTAGAGCCTGCTTACTCGCCTTGATCAATTCAACGTTTCTTTCATTTTCAGCATTCTCAAATTCATTTTCCACGTTCTCTGCTTGTAGCCTTCCTTGTAATAGTAAACTGGTCGCATTTGCAGCGTCACCTTCTTTATTGGTATCCACAACTCCAACAAGCTGGCTCAGTGGCACCAGTTCCAATTCATTAGTTAACATGTCGAAATCAATATTTAAACTATTTTTCCATCCAGTCAGAATTTCAATTTGCAACTCAGAGTCCAACAGGTTAAGTTGATTTGCCTTTGGATTCACATTTCCGCCACGGAATTGATAAATTAGGTCCTTAGATTCATTTTCAGATACAATGGTTGCATTTTCAAAGTTAGCTATTGAATTCAAAGCTTGCTCAATGTTCTCCTTCGTAGTGGTTCCACTGGTACCTTCTCCAGATAAAGACTGAGTAACCTGGATGCTTCCACCTCCGTAGCCCTTCTTAACAATATGAGCTCCAAAATGATGTAGGAATAGTCTCCATTCTGAAACAGATCTGGAATCAGACGTATTCAGAGCTGGGAGAGCGTTGACGGCTGAAATAAAGTGTTTGTTCAACGAAATGTCATTTTTCGTCCTGATTTTACATTTCAAAACTCTGACCTCCCGAATCGCAACCAATGTGCCAGAGTCAGATGGGTTCAAATTTATAAAGGGCTTGGCTTCACAGTTTCTGAGCTGAGTTGCGTCAATGCCTGTTTCTGGCAAGGATACCTTCAAATATTCTAAGCACTCTGTCTGTAACTCTTCCGCTGATTCTGCCACATTCGCCAAAGTTTTCTCTTCAACATCATCTAATTTTTCACAGTCCATGAATTTTGGGAAGTAATATCCGAGGCAGGTGCTGATAACTTGGACGTTTTCTTGGAATGGGGTTTGTCGGAGAGGTGTTCCACGAAGCAAGTCGTAGCCATATCCCACTACTAGACTGTTAACGGGGTAACTTGGTGCTTCCAGATGTAAGCCCTTTTCCAACAATAAAAGTGAATATTTTGAAGTGATCCCATCTACCTGGAGAAACTTTAGAGTATCAGGAATAGTCTGGGGCAGTTGTTGGAACTCTGTGATGTTATCGTTTCGAAGGCGAACTTGAAGGGCTAGGGCTTGCAAAGCGCCTTGGATCTGTACATCCGCTTCTTGATTTTCATATTCGTCATGAAGTCGTCTTTGAACCTCATTACGGGGCAATAAGACATTGTCTTGAGCAAGTAAATACAACAGAGCTTTTGTATCTTCATCAAATTCCACCTCATCTTCAATATGTGGCACAACTTCTTGAGTATGAAGCTCAGCTTCTCGACTTCCGATCATGGTTTCAAGGACATGGTGAATGACAGCCTGGGTGCGAGCATCCTTCGTGATAACGGAACGTCGAGAAACCTCCAACAGCTTCTGCCATACGTTCTTTGGGTAAAGCTCGTTATTAGGGAGTCGGTAGTATCCACCTTCAACTGGGGTTGCCTCATCTGGTTTGTTATCTCCGAGAAGGATTTCAATTGGGGACGGGAATGTGGTAGAATGCTCAATTACCCTCTTAAATTCATTAACCATGTCTGAGGGAAACTGGCGAATTTCTGGTGAATCATTGAGGAAGCGTGCTAGAAGAAAAACGGCGTTATCCGTTGTGGTATGGAAGAGGGCCCTTTGGAAAATTTCCACTCGCTTCACAAGCTGTGTGTACTGCTGGTAGATGAGGTTATCATTGAACTTGGTTACGACCACGAAAAATGTTGGAATACCTTTGTCAGAGAGGTAGGCTTTCAATGAAGCCAAAATCTCCGTGTCGAGTTCCAACGTTTGCTCTGCTCCCAAACCAGGCACATCAATAACTTTTAGGTAGTAGCTGCCGGTTTCTCCTGTCGGTGGTTGGATGCGTAGAGTGTATTCAAGGATATCTGTAGATGCAACGGCGACATGCGTTTGGTGAATCACGGCATTGGTTCCAAGGAGTTGACGAACCTAAGAAATCAAATTTGTATGTTAGAAAGAAGGTTTCACATGATTAACAGTCGGCATACATACATGTGGCCCTATGAAGAGGTTAGCCAACTTACGGTGGAAGTGATCCCAGAACCTTTCCTTCCCATCACAACGACTGAAACGGTTGGAGGAAGCTCCAAAATGTCATTACTGGCTGCAACCACATCTGAATCATTGTGAACAAAATTATGTATTTTTGTAAAATAGTATTTAAACTATCTATTCGCATTCTCGTTAATACCGTATAATAGCCATTCTTTACCTGGTATAGTTGAGCAATTTCCTATGCTTAAAAGTAAGCATAGTGGTATTATGAATTTTAAAATAAGTTTGATCTCCATTTTTAGACCAAATTAGTTATTTCAAGATCTGCTAGTTCAGACAATTTTTAGTATGACCGGCGAGCTCGCTGAAGCAACAAGTTATGTGATGGTGAGACGCTTTTGATAACAACACCAGAGAATGGATAAATGTGGTTCAATTTGATGCTCCCAAGTTGAAGGATGACAAAGGTTATCACCGCATGTAAGCGTAAGATGAAAGGAAAGAACTAACAGCAGCCATGTCATATCTCATTTATTATTATAGCCATTCAAACTTAATTACATCGTACATAAGAAATCATAATCATTTTATATTTAGAAAAATAATCTGCACAAAATGAATTTGACTTAAAAAGTCATCAAGATGCCTTGATTTTTATTCGTGATTATTTGTGATGCTAAAAATGTCATTTAGGATGTAGGTGAGGATCATGATTACATGAAGTATGAAGTCTTTGCCAAGATGTGAAACTATCTATACGATTTACAGATGTCTTGCTTTAATACATATTTCAAACTGACATAGTAAATTATAATTACATTTTCGATAGCAATGTGTTGAGGCAGAAAAACCTCAGTAAGAATTCCATTTGGCATGGGGCATTGTGATACTAGCTCCTCTTACCTATACACAATGAATTACTAGTTAGTAATGTGAGTATTCATCTAGCTTTCGATAACATTTACCGTGTTTACAATTTTCACATTCCTCGAGTTCACGAGAGCCACAACTCTTAAAGGGATTTGAACTATATTTACATTTGTTGTACTCATCTCTTAATGTCTGACAGCGTTTCCTACTCATGTCGATCATATCAATTACATGTTTCTTCTGGTCATCGTAATTTTTTCGGCGAATTAACTCAATTTGAGCATTCGTTGCTGATATTTGATTCTCCGTTTGATTTTTTATCTGTTCCTCTAGTTGTTTGGTATAAATTCCTTGATTTTCTGTTTGTTTTCTGTACATTTCTAACATCCTAGCAGTTTGTTCTTGGGCCCTTCTTCTTTGCTCTTCACGTTGACGCCGCATGACTTCCATTTGTTCTTCAAATCGTTTAGCAGCCAACTTTTGTTGTTCTTCTAGAGTTTGACCCATGAGACCGACTACGTCAGTGTCATTTAATGGAAAACTATTCATGGTCCCTGCTTCCTTACTTTCACTGGCTTCTCCTGAGGCTGCTGGTGCTGGAGCGTAACCCGGCTTGGGTTGCCAAATAGGTTGACGTGTGGTAGGATTCGTTGTATCATGGCTGATATAAGGCGTCCTTGTGGTGGGTTTTGGTGTACTTCTGACTGTAGTCGTCCTATTACGGGATTTCCTCTGATATATCAATTCTCCCCGTAAAAGTAACTCAATCGCTTCTTCAATAAAGTCTCCCTTTTCTTTACTAAACGTTTTTATAAATTCGCTAATTGGTTCTAAACCTAGGTCGTAATTGAGCATATCGAAATCTGAGCTCAGAGTTTCAGTCCATGCATTCAACAAAATCTTTTGAGTTTCAGTTGGGAGTTCATGAAATTTTTCCATTTGGGCATCCGGACTCCCACCGAAAAACCTGTAGGATGGATCTGGCAGTTCTGGCCCCGAAAAATTTGTCAATTTCACAACGGAATCTAGGGCGGACTCAACTTTACTTTGGGAAACTAAAATGTTTCTTAAATTTGACCCAACCAGACTCGCAATCATACTTCCACCTCCATAGGTTTGTGTTACAATGTGGGAGCCAAATTTGTTAAAAAAATTTTGCCATTCATTCACCGAATCTTTAGATCTTTGGTTGAATTTACTTATATATTCGGAGGCTTCTAGGATATCGCTATTGAGAACTAAATGTGCTTTATCAAGTGAGCATTTTAATGTGCGGGTCTCTTTTACTGCGAATAAAGTGACGACATTATCCCTATCATCGGGCTTCAAGTTGAACCCCTCTTTGAGTCTCAAGTCAAATTTGTATTCCGTCATATTCTCTTTTCCTGGAAATTCCAAATATTTAAATCTTTCTGTAGTATAATCAGGCATGGTTTGTGAATAGGTTTTATAGTAATTGACATCCGGTTCAAAGAACTTTCGACAGTTTAAAAATGTAGGGAGAGCATAGCCAATTTGAGTTGAACGTAGTATATCCGTCCGAAACGGGGTTTGAGGCACAATCTCATCCTTCAACAAGTCGTAACCAAACCCGACATTTATACTTTTAATGTACTCTGGCATTCTCATATTAAAAGCAGCCGTCAAAAGTATAGCAGAAATGCCCGATGAGAATCGGTTGCTCTGGAATAAAGCAGCTTGTCCAGATAGAGTTGTTGGCAAAGTCTTATTGCTGGTAATGTTCATGTTCTGCAAACGAAGCTGAAGGGCTAATGTCTGCACAATGCGTTTTAACTTCTCAGAATAAAGTGTTTTATCGAATTCATCTTGAATCTTGTTATTCACTTCGTTTTGTTCTACGGTAATATTCTTCTGTTGGATAAGGTATAAGTAGTCATATGCATCGTCATCGTAATATACCCAGTCGGTGGGAACTAGCCTGGCCTCGCATTTGATGTCCTTGCTTTCTCTTCTGTTCATCATGGTTGTCAAAATTTCTCTTTTCCTTTCTTCGTCGGCTGATGATGAGGAAGATACGTTGATAAGAGCCTCCCAAATATTTTTGGGGTAGTGCTGTTTGTTCGGAAGCTTGTAATATCCTCCTTCAACCGGAGCACTGTGCTCTTTCCCCGCATTGTTATCTCCGACGATCGCAGTAATGGGAGGGGCGAACGAAGTGTATTGCTCGATAATGTTTTTAAAAATATTAATTTTATTGACGGGCCTTCTCTGTGTGGTTCTTGTCTCGCTCATCAGTCTTGTGAGTAGGAAAACAGTGTTATCAGAGGTAGCGTTTTTGAAGTAAATCTTCTGGAAGAGTTCTACTCGTTTGAGAAGTTGGACAAATAATGAGTGGACACCGTCCATCCGATTATCATCAAATCTGGAAAGAGCCAGGTAGTAATTGGGAAAGCCATATTGCTGGGAGTATGATTTCATGGATGCAAGGATTTTTGCGTCCTGTTCTAACGTCCTGCCATCAACAAATCCGGGCACGTCCACTAACTTGATATTGTATTCTGGCTGATCAGTGTTGCTGAGAGTGAGAGTATACTCCATAAAATTTTGAAACGTTTCGTTTCCATCAGGCTTTACACATGTTGTGTCGGGGCCTATTAGCTCCCTGATCTGTTAATTTACAAAGAAAGCTATTATGTTCATGAATGCATACATGGTAGAGCTGTTTTAAAATATATCATAATCTTGTGGATTTTTAATACCGTTGATGATACACCTGAACCACTCCTTCCAACAATAAAAATTGTAATATTTGTAATGGTAGATGATTCATGCTGTGAACTTTCTTCCAATTTTTCTGGTTCTGCAATTTCGTATTGTATTATTAACTAGTTTTGATATTAGATGCATGTGATGAAGTTGTAAATTAGGCAAACCTAAAACTGCACGTTCATCATGGATTGTCGGCGAGGGCTCACTCCTGTTTTTCGGTAGGATATCCGGATCTGAAATTTCTGGATACCCTGGTGGAGTAGTGGTAGTTGAATCAGCTACAACTGGAGCTGGATAATCTACAATTTTATTGCATGCGTCATAATCAGTAATTTGAATTATTTGAACCCTAGGACCTAGTTTGAACCACCGTCATATAAAAACTGTTACCGCACCGGAGTCTTCATTCCCATCCTGTACTGATGAGTTAGTAGCTGTAGCACTATTTAAAATCACCGAAATCAGTAAAAGTCCCAGCAAAATCCAATGGTTTGACATTGTGTCGAATTTGTACATTTAGCTACGAAAGCTGTCAAACCTATTTAAATGAAAGGATTTTAGATCTTAATGGTGTTTATGCATGGAATGTTGCCTCCGTGGATCTACAACTTCATCTCTCATGATGAAGTTGTCTGGAGCTAATTATTGAAAGTCGTTATCTACGACTCGCCAAGTATACTTGGTAAGAAAAGTAGTGACGAACATAATTGATAATCTTAGTTTCCTCGAAATTCATCTGCTTCTTGGTAAGGTGAGGACTTTTGCACACAAACAGAGATACTTGCTAAACTATAATATCATTCATGTTAGCATTTTAGTTATATGAAGTTTTCCAGAACTCTCCACCCTGAACATAAATAATAAGTATCATTATATACTTGTTTATCTTCTCTATCAAGTAACATCAATCTTATGCTCCAATATTATGGTACTAAGAAATATCGTATTTACTAAACTCAGAATTTTTCTTGAGTGAATAAGATATCCAATTCAATTGATGCTACACGAGTAAATGGATTTTAGAGATTAGGAATATTTTCATGAGATTCTGATGCTTTGCATTTCAATCGTTACGAAGAAATGTACGGGTTATCATAGGTGACACCTTAGTTGACGATCTTGACGAAAATAAAGTAACGAGACGTGACGCATTGTGTACAATCATTACTAGCTGTATATAATAAATATCAATATATCTGTCTGTCGGGTTTTATAATTGTAATCTTATCGTTTTAAGACTGAGTAATCATAGCCGGCAGATGAACGTTTGACGTTTTCGTAGTAATGATTATTGATTCGTTCGCAAGCAAAGTCATTTGCACACATTTGATCTTTACTAACCAACATCATATCGTAGTCTTCATGTTATGTGTTACAATAGAAATGAATCAGCGAATCTTAAAGTTATTATGCCTGTTAGAAAATGTCACCGGTTGAAACACATCAGAAGTATATGTCTAATTGCATAATATATCGTTTATTAAAATAAAATTAATACAGAATGGACATTACAATTTAAAGTAGCAGGATTTTTTCTTTGAAACATTAGAAATAAGTCTGATATAATTTCATATTTTGAACATTGATTACATTATATTATAATTACATTACGGTTATGGATTCCATATGGCTTAAAATTAGATACAAAAGTTCGAAAAACATTTTTATGGACTAACGAGTCACTATCGTAAGTCACTAACCAGCGGCCATTAAGGCAATGGGAGCAACGGCTGCCCCTGTTTGCATCATAGATTTAAAACCATCCCCCAAAAATTCAAGTGTACTGCTTAACCAACCCTTCTTGTTTGCCATGATCTGAGCGTTCCTGTCGTTTTCAGCATTAATGAAAGCTAACATGGACTGCTCATTTCTACTCTTAATTTCTGCCATCAATGTCATTTGCTGCATTTCCGCTTGCAGCCTGGCTTGCTCCATTTGAAGTTGTAGGGCATTCTCTTGCGAAATTCTTTGCATTTCTAGCTGATCTCGTCTAAACTGCAATTCGGCAGCGTCTTTTTCTTGTAGTCTGAGTTCACGCTCTTGTTCTGCTTGATGTTGCTGCATTACCAACATTTGCTGTTGCCATTCTTGCTCTTGACGCTGTTGCTTCTCTTGAGACTGTGAAAGTAGTTGCATTAACTGTGCTTGCATTCCCTTTCCAGACTCTGCCAAAGCTTGGAACATACTTGCAAACTCTTTCATAGACTCAAAGTCTCCACCTCTGCTTCCCAAAACTTTACCAGACGTGGTTCTATCTCGGGACAATGGATTATCAGAATCCAATTTTTTCAAGGGAATATAAACTAATGAAGCATTCAGCAAGTTTGCTGCTGCCTCTTCAATTAAATATCCTAAATCCCTACCATTGGTTCCACCGTGCTGCTTTACCACCTCGCTGATTGGAAGGAGTTGAACCCTATTTGTCAATATTATAGGTTCATACCTCAAAGAGTCTTTCCATTGGTCAACATTCTTTACTTCATCCAATTCCGAAAAATTTGACCAATAATGCTTATGATTTCCTCCCTTCTGGGTAAAGTCATACATGATGCCTTGGGGTGGCTCATATGATGCATCCTTCCCTATCAGTTCGTTTGCCAACTGTTGAGATATATTGCCCATTGTTTCGCTCAGAATGGAAAACTTGTATGAATTTGTCCACGTTTGAGATTCCACTGAATCCGGATCAACCCTAGCTCTAACCACAATAGAGCCCCCTCCAAATGCGTGGGTTACCACGTGTGTACCATACTTATTAAAGAATTTATTCCAAACCTGAACATTCTCAGCATTTGATAAATTTAGTGATTGAAGGCGACCCAAGTCATTCACAAAGACTTCGCTCAATTGAACATTTTCATTTAATGTCATTTGAAATGTGTGGTAGTCCAAGGTGGCAGTGAGGCTATTCCATTCATTACCAATGTCGTCCCTATCCGAAGCCTGGCTACTACTATCTTCTTCTGCCAAAGAGATCAAATTGAAACCTGGATAACCTGATGGAGAGCCCGAATATGTTTCCAATGGTAAAGCGTCTTGAGATAGCCCAAGAGCTTTCATTCTACCCTGAATGTATGAAGCCCGATCAGTAAAAACCTGAAAGTGGTTATCCAACTCGTGCTCAAGTGTTACCACGTACGTTTCAGGCATCATAAACATCAACTCTGTCGGATTACAACTGCACCCCTCCTCAAATATAGTGGCAGGAAGAGCGGAATCACTAACAAGGGAGTAGCCTGAACCTACAACAAAGTTCCTTTTAAACTTTGGAATAGTGATGTTAAATGCATTGGAAAGCAATGT
Organism: Orchesella cincta; assembly: GCA_001718145.1. Classification (NCBI taxonomy): domain Eukaryota; kingdom Metazoa; phylum Arthropoda; class Collembola; order Entomobryomorpha; family Orchesellidae; genus Orchesella; species Orchesella cincta. The sequence continues at coordinate 142,421 of LJIJ01000147.1, forward strand.
TAGAGTTAAAGGATTAATTTGTATCCCTTCTAAAAGCCTCATTATATCTTCAGACGTTAGTGGTAGATCAGAAATTTGGTAAATATTTTTAAGATACAACGTCCTCTGAAGAGTATTGAGCACAGATGGATATGTGCTTTTTAAAGTGGGATCAAGAGTCTCATAACATTTGTTGAGCTCAACAGAAACCTCCGTATTGGAAATTGGTCTGTTAAAGGAGCCTATAACACCCAAATACTTTGTCACCTTTGCGTTGGAAGGGTGAAGGAGGCGATGGCGTTTGCCAGTTATTTGGAAATTGTCTTGTTTTGAAAATACTGTTCTTATAATTGCTTCCCCAACTGGATCCCCATTGTCTATTAGATTTCGTTGCATTTGATCAAATAAATTTTTGGGATAATACTCCCCATTTGGCAACAGAAAAAATCCGTTCTTGCTGGGAAGATGGGTTTCCTCAGGCTTGTTTTCAGCAAGTACTATATGGATTGGACGGGGAAGTGTACTAAATTCATGGATTACCTTTCTTATACTCTTAATACGCTCAGAAGGATCTCTCGTAATTTCTTTGGTTTCCGACATGTAATGTGTTAAAACGAAAATAACATTTGTAGACTTTTTATCAATGATCCTGTCTTTGAAAAGATCAATAGTTCGAAGCATTTTGACAAAACTTGAACCGTCCCCACGATATCGGTTGTCGGAGAATTTCGAAAAAATTAAAACAACGTTGGGTAAATTACGGCGTAAATCTTCGTGTTTGCTCAAAAACTCGTCAAGAGATGCGAGAAACCTGGCGTCCTCTGCCACGCCACGTGTGTCTCCGATTCCTGGGGTGTCTATGACATGAAGGGCAGTGTTGTTCATACCTAGCTCGGCGACTGGATTGGGGATGGTGAATTCGATTATATCAGAGGTAGTGGATACATAGTCTCCGACTTTGGTGATGTTAGGGTGGTCAAACAAAAGGTTTACCTGTGGATTTAGTAAGATTTTATCCATAGAATACTTAAAAGGCTCGTATATGTTTATAACTGTTATATGTTCCTTCTGTTTGTCTTTCTTACAGCTGAAGACTTTCCACTTCCGGTCAACCCAAGAAGTAAAATGTACGCATTTTTAGAACTTCTTTTGTTTCTCAAAGACTGCAGAGCTGCCAAGAGACCAGGATGATTTCTCATTTCTTCTTTGAATAAAAGGTTGGTAATTGCTCCTTTTGTGCGCGGTATGTTAACAAATCGAGGATCTAGAGAAACATATTACTTAAATGAATCAAATATACAGGTTGAAAATGCATTTCATACATTTACACCTACCATTTTCATTTGGCTCTTGTGGTGGAGTTTCCAGACTAGCATCCGTTTCACCTGAGCAAGTACATTCATAACGAGCAATGTTCCCCAGTGTTTGAACATCCTGTATAAATTCATTTGTGAGGTTGCATTATATGAACCTGCAGTTGATTGGGATTATATGGATGATAGTATAGTCATATCTCTTTATTTCCAACCTTCACGGTCCCATCTGAACTAGACAATTGCTTCACTGTCTTTCTTCCGTTGGCATTGGAAAGCTCTAGAGAAACGTCGCATCCCCTCTTTAAAACAACGGACTTTACTTCAGATGCCCACTTTTCTGGAAAAGTTTTTTTCTGGCCTTCTGTTAATGACGTGAACATTGCATCACAGTTTGTACAATCGTCCTTTATATATGCCCTTGCACACTCGCCTCGTCGCAGCTTTATGTCCTCGCAGTTACATGACTAAGACAAATAGAATTACATTATTTAGTAATTTGGTATGCATGAGATCTTATATAAATTTTTATGTTCATGACAGGGATAGGATTTACTTTGGGGCATTCACAGCCAGCCGACATGGGTGTCAACCAGTCGGATGTCATGTTATCAACGGCTCCCGTGAACTCATGAACTTCACCCTTCAGATATGTCTGCGGTGAAAGTATGAGTCTGCATTGATTTTGAACTTGAAACGAAATTGGTTGATTTTCACCCTCATCGTCATCAGCGGCTTGTTGTTGCTGTTGCTCTTCCCCTTGACTGGTCCCTTGTTGGCTGTCCGCATTGAACTTGCGGAAATAATGCCAGATATCAGTAAGGTCTGCTACCTGTTCACCATCTTTCAGCAAGATAAACTTTCCTTGAAACTTTGGTTGAAAGTACAGTTCGGCACATTGTGTGCTTGTATCTTGGGACGATGGTACATCCCATGCTATGGAGCTTCCGAAAATAGCAAAGGATAAAATGAAAACAGTCAAACCCGGTTTCATTATGGAAACAGTGCTCATTGTTTGGATTTGATAAAGACTGAGTACTGAGGATGATGCATTAATGTTAAATAACACAAATTGTCAGCTAAATAAAAGATGTTCACATCATAATTTGCTAATGACAGTTTGAAGACCATGTCCCTCTTTATACCATCCATATGAATTTTGCACGTTTTAAGCATTTAATGTTCTACATAACTTGCATTGCATTGGAAAGATGTTGCAAAACATTTCTAATCAGAAGTTAGGCATGTCTCGTTTGTACGAAATAAGACTTAACGCAAAATTAAGAGTTAAGGCTTAACTGTTATGCTGTCCAGTTGAGCTTGCTTGTCTAGAGCTTCAACAAATAGTATCTTCATTATCATGATTTAACTTTTCATTGAAAGTTGTCAGGCACAAGAAATTAAACCTTGCAATCATTTACTGAGTAAATGATGACGTGGGATTTATTTTCATACATAGCGAATCAATACGAATAGCATGTTTTTGTAAATACTTTGGCTGTATACTGAAAATGGGTTTCTCAAGATCACATAGTTCAGCTAGGTTATCATATCATATTTTCTGTTTCGTAGTAAGCCTGCCAAATGAAGTTCATGGAATAGAAGCAAACTTTCATGGAAAAGGAGAAAAGTCATAGTCAGTCATTCAGCTTATCGCCAATAATTCCTACCACATTTAATGCATTAATATTTTTGCCTTTGGAGAGATCTTTTACCACCCTGGGCATTTTCTGTAAGGAAGTAACAATACATGCAGAGACACTTGTCTTGAATATCATATGAATACAATCTATTTTCATAAGGATATAATAACGATCGCCGATATTTCAAATTATTACACTGACATCATTGCATCTTTTGTAACTCGCTGAGAAAATGTGACATGTCACATTATCAGCCTGATTACGCCTTCGCCTTTTCAATGTTAAATTCAGGATGTCTCAAATTGCCCCAAAATTTTAGACATTCATCCATTCCCATGATTCCAACATCTTAAAGGTCGCCAGTCGCCATCTAAGGCCACTTACAGTTAGCTAACAGAATAAAATGTTAACTGAATGTTCGAAAACCAAAAATTGCTTTTAACGCGTCCGCCGTAAATACACAACTGCCATTATCTATCCTATAAATTCAACACAAATACCGTGAACGTGATTATACATTCCGGGTATTTGTGCAAAATCCTGAATGTCAGTTTAACTGTGTAGTTTTAAAAAATCATCCACCCACGCAAATGTAAATGAAAATCACAAAAATTTGTGAATCTTAAATACGAGAACAAAGACATTCAAAAATTGAGAGTAGATTGAAAGCACTTTCTAGCGGATCATGCTGAAGCCACTTCATTCTTCGACTTTCTGATTTGCAATCCAAAAGTATAAAATGTACCTACCACTTTATACACAAAAGCACATCATGTGCATTTGGTATGTATCTTATTTTATAAGTACATTTTTGTGTTCTCCTCTCCACATATGATAACTGTTATATACCGTGCTATGTATATAATCCTTCCTATCCTTTCATGTAAAACTTCACAAGGAACAGAAATAGGATCAGGACATTGAACATCCATACTTCTTCATTCCGTGGATTTTGGAAATCGGACAATTTTTTGAAGAAATCAGGTGAGTTAATAATATTTTTAATCTCAATTTTACAAATTTCCGGTTTACGACACAGGTTAAAAGTTTGCGGTTAGAAATATACTGAAAAGCAATTTTAAGTGTAAATACGTTCAACATTAAAATTTATACCTGACTAAAGCCATTGTAAGTGCGATCAGGGGATTCAGTTCGTGCTTGGAAATTAGGTTATTAATTTTGGGCGATTTTGCTCTATTCGACTTTGCTTAAGTTAAAATTATGTACAATGTACATACTGAAAAGGGCAATTTTCTAACTTGTGACTTGAATGTTAAATGCACTTTAAACTTTTGAGTTTGATGTAATTTGCCTGATTAGGCCAGCCGGGTTATATTTTCTATTTGAGATCAGTCAAACTTCGTAATAAAAATCGGAACAAAGAATACATCGGAGATTGATCAAAGATAGTGAAATTATAATTTTCTAACTAAATGTTGCATTTTATTTTTTTTGTAAGGTTACCGTGTTATGTCTCCAACTGCCCTCAAAATGGGAGGCGAAGATGTTAAACTTGCCACAGCTCCATTCGACCCAAGATTCCCAAATATGAATCAAACCAAGTAAGGTTTAAAGACTGAACTTTTATAAATTATGCCCATTTATAATTTTTTCCTAATTACTGAAACTAATGCATAAAATTCTTCTTTAATGTTCAGGTATTGCTATACCAGCTTCTTGGATCACAAGCGGTGCGTTAAACTCCGTGGCGAGGACTATTCTCCATGTGAATACTTTAAAAAGGTTTACACCTCAATTTGTCCATTCGCCTGGGTGGAAAAGTGGGAGACTCAGATTGAGGAAGGAACCTTTGCAGGAAAAATCTAAAATCTGTCAGACCGCCTAGTGTATAGTTCAAGTATAAAAAATATTTCAGAAAGTCGATGTAATTACGGCAAACAACGGGGAGGGGATGATTGTAATATAGTTCGGGATGGAGTCTTCTCCATCCTTAGTAATAAAATCTAGTAAATTCCGTTAATAACTGGTTTTCATTATTATACTACTTGCTGTATTTAAAATTGATTTCGAAAGCTAAGTCATATAGTATGATCTTTATCAATTATTAACAAAAAGGTTTCAATTTTCTTTTACTAATTATATGATTTACACTGCCATACCAGAATGTTGGAAAGTTGTCGTCAAATTTGATTTATAGAAATGATTTGAAATCGGAATAAAACGTCTAGTTGCGTACAACTAACAATATGTTTAGACTTCGAAATCAGCGACAAAAAATGGCATGCAAAGTTTGGTTGATGCTAATCAAGAAGTAGGCACAAATGCATGAATTTCTGAATACTTATGGCGTTTTTTTGTTTACATTTCATTTTGGCATATTACGGGAAGTAAAGTAACTTTCGATTGCTCTTGATTACTTCTTCAATCATGTTTAATTTTGAAGCTTACGACGCTAAATGGTATTGTATTATTGTATAGCTCATATTATATCGGTGTCTGATGTTCATTCTGAGATCCTTTGCAAAACAGCGGTAGCCCAAAACCCGATATACACAATATAATCCATAATATTGTTATGCACAAGGCACATGCATGAGGGTCTGTGAAATTGCTACCAAAACAGCCTTAAACCTTCCGGTTCGATTAATTGATTGTTCTTGCAAAGTAAAAGCTTTTTAATTCCTTCAACCGACTGGTAGCCCCAAAAAAGCCGTTTGAGCTAAAAATTGACTCCAAAGAATGACAGGTTCCGTCACAGTCATTGTATCTGTGTAAAATTTCTTGTCAACAAATCCGAAAAAGGTAAGAAATGATATGGAAAATGTAGTTGTATTGTAAACTTTTGACAATTGAACTCCATATTATCATATATTTAGCAAGGTTAAAGACGTTAAATGTATCGTTTATTAAAATTTCTAGCCAGTTACAACTCCAATCTCTGGTTACAAATTGAGGATGGGAATTTTGAAGATAACTTCCAGAAGCAAACTTGCTTGGCAATGTTTGTGCCAGTCCAGTACTAAAGGCTTTCATTCCGCGGTTGCTGCTAATATACCTGTAATTAATAATTTGAAGACTGGAAAGGGAGGCTACAGAATATTGCCCACTAGAAGTCCCCAATTTAGTGGAGTTCCCAACTCTCTTATTAATTTAACAAATAAACTATATTTCTACTCGACGGAAGCTTCAGTCAATAAAGAAGACTCTGAAAATATAGCATCTTCTTCACCAGCTTCAACTGAATCTAATGAAGAAAGCTTATCGGGAAAGTCAGCGTCTCAAACCGGTGAGCTCCTCCCTTCCGAGCAGGACGCAGCAGATTGGGATAACAAACTAGATAAGTTGTACAAAACGGTGGAGTTGGAAGTTCTTGCTTATGAACCATCCGTATTGGATAGTTATCAATGGTTTGTGATCTCCACAGCCAGGCATTTAGGAATTAAAGTTGGAAAGAGTTGGTCCCCCCTCAAGTCTGATAAACTCCGATTTAAACTTCTAAAGTCGGCCTTTGTTCACAAGAAGCATGTAGTCCAGTATGAAGTGAGGACTCATCATCGGTTCATCATTTTTCACCAGTTGACATCCTCCACGGCAGATACGTTTCTAGAGTACATTGAAAGAAACTTGCCAGAAGGTGTGGGTCTTAAAGTTACTAGAGTGGAAGCCAAGGCTCTTCCGGATTATCTGCAGAAGAGACCTCAACAATAATGGACGGTTATCTATTTGTACTCATATCTTCCTTTGATTTATAGTGTCTCCCCATAAGATTTAGGCCAACCTCGTAATAGATGTTCAGAGATTTTTGCTATTCAGAAAATGTCTATGATGGTTAGTAGTATGTTGAAAACGAATGTATGTAATAAAACCTAACATGATAATATAAAGCCAATGTAAGTATTTTTTATCTAATGTCCCCTTCTTTTCATTGTGCCTGTTCCCCATATTAGTCTGCATTGTAGTCAATATGTTACAATAGGTCATGGTTATTTACGTAAGAAACCTAGTTATCAGCATCCCAACGAACACCTGGAAAACCCCACATTGTTTCATAAAATCCAACATAGAAATGCCTAGCGGCCTAGCTATCATGTCGCCATCAGCTTACCTGTATCTTGTAAGAGAATGTTGATGATGAATTTAGGGTAAGGGTTCACTAGATCACTTTAACCAGCTCAAGGTCCAGCAGATCTTTTAAGAAAAGGGATGAAATGAAGGGCAAGGGCGAATGGATCTGGTATTGTGTGTCAATACTCTTACCTTTTCCCTATATACAACCCTTATTGTTGTATTACATCTTTGTCCAGGTGAAACCAGGTATTTTGTTTTTTACTTGCATATAGTCAGCCCCTTGACCTTCAAAAGCAAAAATGATGTCATGCAATACATCTGAAAACGTTCTGTTCTACACCTATTAAGGTGTATTCGCCTAGTAAGTCATATTGGTATTGTTGATTATAAATGGAATTACAGTCCGACGAACCCTCGAACAAGGAAGTGTTTTATCTTTTCAAAAGTCTAGAAAAAATGACAAGCACTTAAAGATTTCCCCAGTTACATTCCAAGAGGGGCTGGGAGGGGATTGAGACTTGAGAAAGATTACGAAAAGCATCTTTTAATAGCTCATGATTTCTCGACGACTGAATAAAAGCGTGTGTAAACCTTCTCCGGTATTCATTCTGGATATTGCTTTCACCTGGAAGTAGTTACCATTTACCATCCTTGAGTTTTACAATCGATCTTTGTAAACGCAAGTTCTGCTGTAACAATAGTTGGAATCCCATTACCAATATGGGGCAAACTGGGAATCTCGTTTCTTTGGGGTGTTGTGCGACATTGTTGGTTTGTTTAATAACGATTACGGAAGGCAAGTTAAATATTGAATAGTTATTTTAGTTTTATTTGCAAAATTACAAGTATTTGATTGCAATTATTTGGTGTTGGTAGTTTCTGCGAGCATTAGCCATGACGTGAATGTGGACCGTTGCAGAGATGACAGTTTCTGCAAAGCCTATTGTCTTTCAACGAATCCGGAAACAGTAAATGCCAGGTGCGGCAGTGATTTGGCTTCATGTATTTGTGTTACTCCAGATAACCACGCAGTTAAAGGTTAGCCATTAGCCAATTAACTTTTCTAATAATATACTTTAGTTTTAAACCTTCTATTTAAATAGGAATGTTCATATTATGCACATTCTGTTATAGTGAGATTTGTGGAGGAACGCAATCCAGTTCCTCCAACCCAGCCCACAACTGCTCGACCAGTGCAAAACCACTACCAACATGGACCAGGTGTCCAATATGTAAATTCTCAGTCGATACCCAATTCCCAGTACTACTACAGCGGAAATCACAACAGTATCGCTGGAGGTCAACAGCAATCCAGAAATCCACCCAACCCACCATCTCCTGTGCTCTTGGAATGTGACGCTTCCGAAGCTAGCACAAAAACGTGTCATGACTTTTGTACAAAAGAAATACAGGCCTGGTACGGATTATGTAATGTGACATCAAAGGCTTGTGCATGTTTTGGGGTTCCATTATCTGCTGTTCAAAAAGGTACGTGGAAAATTAGCTTTAGCTTAAAATACAAAGAGAAAATAAGACAACATTAATAATCCCTTATTCTTTATTTATTCAGAGCCAATTGCAGCAATCTTCCACTCATCGGCTCCAGCTGCCCCAACTCCTCCACCACGCAGAGACCAGCTCACCCATCTTATGGTAGATATCCTCAACAGCAGTACTCCCAACAACCAAACCAACAGCAATGGAGACCTGTTCAACCCCAGTATCAAACATCTTACCCCTACCAACCTTCTCCTTCAATCCTAAATCAAGCTCCCAATAATCAGCTTCAAGAACAGGGCCCAGTTCGCACAGTTCAGGGGTCATATGGACACAATAATGGACAAACGGCAACATCAAGCTTCACATCTGCACCCACTGGTGGAGACCACGGTGTTTCAGCCACTGCTTCTGCACAAGTCGATGATCAAACACAATCCAATCAACCCAACAATTCAGACTCCTCAAGCAGCAGTGATGTTAAAGTTACATCTGCTATATCTGAAGATGACAATGGAACCGCAGGATCAACAACATCAAGAAAACGACGTTCTTTGAATGACATGGCTATCGAAGGTAAAGAGTCCTCATCTCAGAAGGATCTTGCATTGCAAGGTGATTGTAGCAAATATAAATGTGGAATTTCATGCAAACGAAGCAATTACCTTGCACCTGACTGTACTCCCAAATGTTTGGAAGGCAAGTGTATGTGCGAATGCTTACCAAGACTCTGAAATGGGCAATGAAAATGAATATTCACAGTAGAAAAATGTTGTGTTCACTTCATTTGATAACTTAACTTTTTATTAATTTATAAAAGTAGAGTATGCATGTCACTTTAGTTAATATAAAGTATCATAATCCAGTAGTGTATATGTAATATAAATAATTATTATAAAATTTATGAGCAATATAATTGTATTGATTACAATAAAAAGCAGATATCACGATGAAGCAATATTATATATAAATGATCTCTCTTTCGTTACGACTAATCTAGTCAGACAGCATCATGGCTTAAGGCACAGTATTTCAACATCGACAGTGTACATATCGACAGAATCAAAATCATTGTCTTTGCAAGGACATTGGCAGGCCAAAGTATTCCCAGACTCCGATACCATTCCAACCCTCCATTCTGTAACATTATTGCGTTTGTATGGAACTCTTCCTATGAGAAGATTTTTCCCATTTTTACGTCCAGCCGAGATTGTTCCTTCCATTTTTCTTCTGTCACTGACTGGAACCCAATGAACTGACCGAGGATTGGCAATGACAAGAACCTAAAGTTAACGTAAATATGCGTAATATAAGAATCGTCATGAACAATATAACAGCAAGCAATTGTTTCGCACCTTATATGAGTCTATATAGGCAACCGGATCAGAATCCATTTCAGTTGGTACTAGCAATGATTCACCCTCTACTAATGGTCCACATAACGAATCTGGTGGGTTTCCGGTCCGAGCAATGTACAAATTCTTTCCATTTTGAGTACCCACCAAGAACGATCCATTTGGCAAGGGTGCACCCTTAGTAGACTCAAGCCATTGCAAAGGTGGCTTTCGGTTTGGCTTATTGATTATAAAATCCGTTTGCCTTCTAGCTGTGTTTAAACAAATTAACAACCCAGTGAAAGTCTTTTCAAATGATTCAAACAGAAGGAAATTATTTTAAGTCATACACACCTGCAAAATCTCCCATCTTTCACTAGATAATCGAGAAGGCAGTGCCGAATTAGCTATACCACCAGCCTCCAATTTCAACTAGCAGTGGAGTACGTAAATGATGTGGTTTTGCTGTGCTGGAAGAGTATATTATGTTTTTCAACGTCAACTATCCATTGCAATATTACATGAACCAATGTGATGGATGTAACGTAATGTAATAAATTTAATCAAGCTCAAAATAGTTCTCAGAAAAGGATAACAACTTTTTCTTTGTTTGAGTAGCCCTAGCCGAGATCTGGGCACAGTCTGAATCTGAAACCCTGTACTTATGTTCTGAAATCTGGACATGTGTTGCAGTGCTGTAGACGTTTTACTCTGAACTTATAATATTAACCATACGAATTACTCACTGCATATATCACGACTATCAACACTCCATTGCAAAAACGTTCATGAACAGGGAAAGCGTATACATTCAGGCACAGAAAAACTTTTCGTTCTTGCAAGATTCATTGTATCTTTATAGTTTGAGCACACAATAGACATGTGCCACCAGTTGCAAACTTTTTATGCCATCAGTATCAGCAGCATTACTTGAAACATTCCTGCAAAATATCCCTTACCACTTCTTGTTGTAAATACTTCCAGTCCATCAGTCTTACATTCTCGTGACATCATTCTTATATTTTTAAGGCACATATTATATGTATCAGTACATAATGTATATGCAATAGAGGTAATATTTTTCAAATCGACCCGTCATTTCGGGCCACATTTTTGATTTTCTTTAAACTTGGATATGTTATAGAGGGCATCAAGTTATGCCGGTGTGCCAAGTTTCAGATTTTTTAAACAACCCGTTTCGGAGAAACGGCGGTTTCTTGAAAAAAATCGGGTTTTTTCGGTTTTCCCACTTTTTCTCCGGCACTGAACATGCTACAGCCCTAATTCTTTTTTTGGGTTGAAGCCAACTAAATTATCTAGGTGCGGTTTCTTTTTGTTTTTTGAAAATCCTCATCGTTTATGATTTACAGCATCTCAAATTTGGATCCGAAACGAAAATTCAAATTTTGAAATTTTTGAAATTTCAAAAACAGCCCCTGTATTTCGATACGGTGAATCCAGAAATGCAATTAGTTTTTCTCTGCGATTGATAGTTTCTGTGAAAAAGTCGGTTTTTATATGGCGCCAATTTTGAGATGCTTTAAATCATAAACGATGAGGATTTTCAAAAAACAAAAAGAAACCGCACCTAGATAATTTAGTTGGCTTCAACCCAAAAAAAGAATTAGGGTTGTAGCATGTTCAGTGCCGGAGAAAAAGTGGGAAAACCGAAAAAACCCTATTTTTTTCAAAAACCGGCGTTTCTCCGAAACGGGTTGTTTAAAGAATCTGAAACTTGGCACACCGGCATAACTTGATGCCCTCTATAACATATCCAAGTTTAAAGAAAATCAAAAATGTGGCCCGAAATGACGGGTCGATTTGAAAAATATTACCTCAATAGCCGGTCTCTGGTTTGCTTCTCTAGTCCTTTTATTCAGATTCTGAGGTTGAAGTTGCGTATGGTCTGATGCATGAATCATGAAGTTGCTAACAGATAGGCCCAGTAAAAAATACGAGAAAGTGATCCTATCCTCATATGTATTCTATTTACTAACTATGCATGCAAACCTGTAATGCAATGCAACAAAAAAGCACAAAAGCACTCCCATGTGTATATTTATTTAGAATCATAATAGAAGCATGCAGCTAAACTATTCTAGGTCTCAAGACTTTGCTCATCGCTTGGATGCTGCATGAAAGTAAAACTAGATCTACATCTCTAATACTCGTATTATGCTTATATGACATAAACATTGAGCATTGTCGACTTACCATGTAGAGATAGAATGGCATGTGGTAACGCTCTTCAAAACATAGCCTACACATTGATTCTGATTATTGCCGTGACTCATCCCAAATGTCTTGATGGATTTTGTATTTAAATGCCCTTGAAAGTGTTACAAACTTGGTCCTATGTATAGGTCCTGAAAATATTATAAATTATTATTGTTGAAACTGCCAGTAATTGGACCGTGTTCATGAGTAGAATCACAGTTCTTCAATGTTGTCTGTGCTCAAAATGTCATCAACTCAAGAAACAATACCTTTGAAATCTAAAGACAGCTCTATAGTCAACGTAGAGTCTGATAATCAGTCACCTCCAAGTGCAATACCCGAGCTTCATAAGGCAGCTAAATCGGGAGATATAGAAGGGCTCAGAAACAGTCTTAGTTTTGATGTAGCCTCAGCTTCGGACCTACTAGAGGTGCATAACGGACGTACAGTTTTGCATTATGCTTGTGAATACTGTAAGTATCTAAAGAGCTGCTACTCATAATTCACAAATTATGTATGCAATCATTGCAAATCTGCCAATTTCATTTTGCAGCAAAGACAAGCAAGAGAAAATCCTCGGAAATGATAAGAGCGATCCTCCGGTGCTATTTTCTCAGCGAAGAAGAAGACGCATTGTCAAATTTGTTGAATTTGCAACACAGCGACAACAACTTAAAAACTGCATTGCACATTGCAGCAGAACATTACAATAGAGAAGCTGTCATCGGTTTACTGTTTGCAGGAGCCGACGTCAATCTTCGGTAAGTCGTGATCTCGATTATCGAGAGTTGCAAACTCAAGTGCAATGTGCCCCATTCACAGGAACTTTGTCCTGCAGTTTTCTTCGGGAACGAGACTCTTTAACTTTTGGAATTGATGAAAATATATTAATTTGCATGCTTTAGTGACAGCAAAGGGGTTGAACCAATAACCTTAATCTACAAAAACGTTCCGAAAGCATTTTTGACAATATTCGACCAACATATAAGATGTAAGGATGAGAGTGAAGATGTTGATGTATCTGATGAAGATTTGGAAATAGTAGTAAACTTTAGGTAAGAATGAATTAGACTGTTCCAGTGGTTTCAAAAAGCTATTTGATATTAAAATCTTTAAAAACCTTTATACTGTTGATGTTTATAGTGCCGTGGTTGGTTTGCATGGACCCGTAGACGATGAAAGTCGACTAATTAATGAAACCGAATTAATCACAACAGTAATCACAGAAAGTTCGTTGGATGCTTCAGATGTACTACTCCATCCACTAGTTAGACTTTTTCTGCATTCCAAATGGAATGACACACATCTCAAGCATATAATTTGGTTCTCCATATTCTTTCATGTAATTTTGATACAATCTTTTTTAAAGCTGCCTTCGGAACCTATAATTTACCTTAAAACTGTTTTCAATGTAGATAGTATGGTCAATCCTTACAACAATCTACTTTGTCGATCTCTACCTCCTGAACTGCCCCTATATTGTTCCTGCAGATGCTAAAGATCCAAGTAAAATCAAATTCTAATTTTTGTAAAAGTTTCAAATAGCTTTAATTAACTGATGACATTATTTGTAGCAATCACATGCGAGTATGGTATGGGGCCAAAGATTTGGGGCTGGATTTTGATCGTTATATCAAGCATAATAGCTGTAAAAGAGGTGTATGAGTTCATAGCATGTCCAAGGTTTTGGTTCTACTTTAAACAACTGGAAAATATTGGACAATGTGTGCTGCTCATATTGATGCTGATTACATTTTTGACTTCATTTTTCCGAACTACGACTGAAGAGGGTCATACAAGAATCTACGAATGGGAGTATCCTATAGCTGCAGTAAGTTTTAAAAATTACCGTGAACAATATTGTGGAACAGATTTCCATATTATTCATATTGCTGTACTGATGTCTGTCTTGTGTTTCAGTGGGCAACACTTGTGGCTTTGACTTTGATATTAGGACAAATCGGTAAAGATCCAAGACTAGGAATTTACATAGAAATGCTGCAATCTGTAAGTTCCAATAATTATAGTAGACTGTGCAAAATTCTGTGACCACACTGTAATTCAATAATTTATGAGTTTTAAATTTATATAAATTGTGGCTTCAGGTCTGTAAAAGGAGCGCATACTTCACTCTGGTTTACGGTCCCCTTTTTGTCGCATTCTGGGCGTCTTTTAAAATTCTAATGCCTCAGGTAAGTACATAAACTCTAATAAATGCTGAACCTAAATCATTTTTTCCGTAAGTTAACTTTTAATAATAACACATACATATACTCGGCATTTATAGCAAGCTGGATTTGGCTGGCCAGGTTTTATCAAGGTGGTGGTAATGATGACAGGAGAAACGAATTATGACGATCTGTTTTATGGAGACGAAGCGGCATCATTTGTACCATTTCCTGTGTTATCTCAACTGCTGTTTTTGATTTTGATCATGTTTGTGACTATAGTCATGGCTAACTTGCTAATTGCCATTTTAATCAGTGACATTCAGGTACTAATTTTTATTATTTCACCTGCGTCTGCACTAGAAATCATGTATGAAGCCATGCCATGTGAAAACTAATTATTGTTTTAATATTCAGAGCTTAGAACATAGTAGTCAACTATGCAGCCTCAAGACTCAATTGCAACAAATCAATTTAATGGAAGCATTTCTCCCGTCTTTTCTATCGTCAATATCACTTAATACAAATACTGCGAAGCTAAGACAAAGGCGCTTTCTGGTAACACAACAAAGTGATGATGTGGATAAAGCTGGGTATGATAATATAATATAATGTATATTAGATTTGCTTCAAGATCCTTCATATTTTCATACTATAATGTTACCACTGAATATATAATCCTTATTACAGTTTTTCAAAAACCATATCCATGCTTCAAATTCCACGGGAGCTACAGGAAGCTATACGAGAAAAGGTGCGACAAAACATGGAGACAGCTTCACAATCATGACACTGATGTAAGTTGGCGTATTCTTCATCTTCATCGCTGACAAATCTTGTTTTAGTGCCCAGCAATATGTTTGACAACCGTTTTCACTTTCATGAACTAAAAAGTATTAATGTCCAAAGTCTCTATTGGCTTTTTAAGGTTTTAATTTTAAAAGGCAACTTTCACTGTTTACTTTCTTATTTTCGCTGCGCTGGTATACAAATGAACGAAGGTGAAACTATGAATGTGTTCAATAAATTAATTTGTTTGAACTTTAACACAAGATGATTGATATATAGGTTATCACTTCTTTTTGGGGGCAATATAATATTTTATTCTGACTTTTTTTACAAAATATCCATTCTTATGATAATAATTTTAGCAGCAAAATTTAATACATATAACTATTTAACGTTAGTGACTGTTTTTACAGTTAATAGCATTAATAATTTTCTTACATAATATGTGTAAATATGCGAAGATAAAACTTCATAACTTAACATTAGTGTACGATGTATATTATTATACAGTTCAAATTTGATACAGGGCATGTCACGTAACAGTAGCCGCGTTAGTAATCTATCAACATTATTCTGTTATTTCAGTTTTACTGCCCTTTAAAGCGGACTCTTATTTAAATGAAAGTTATATCGTTGCATGAGGTATCGCACTCATTACGAAGTGCAGTCTCCAATTAATTTCATGGCTACGATATAGCAATTGTGAAATGGAGCACTTGGACTTATAAACAGATCATTACATAATTTAATTCAACGAGATTCAACAGTAAGTTCAGTCGGTTGAATTTGATTCTGTAGCAGCTACTTCTTCAACATATGTTGCTGGAAATATTCCGATAATTCCATTGAGCTCACCCAACCACCAGCCATCTTCTTGTTTATCATGAATGTTGATAACATCACCTACAAAAATGAAAAAAAAAAATTTACCATACATCAATTTATAATAATCTCCCAGTATAAATATTTACTGCGTAATATGTAACAAAACAACTTAAAAAGTAAAAAAACAGTACCAGTCCGAATAGTAAGTTCATCGAATAAATTTGCATCGTAGTCATATATGGCTCTGCATTTTCCAATGGAAGGTGCACTAATGAGATTTGAAGGAGCTTTGTTGGATTCCTCTCCACAACTATCTGTATTGTGGTCACAGCCACTATCCTGGCTGGAGAATTCGTCTGGAACACAATTGATAAATGTTAGTAAGGTTGGGGTCTTCAGCTACAATTTATCTTTGCTTTTATATCTCTGACTACTACCAAAATCAGTTTCATGTTGACCAGAAGTTCCATCTCCATTCCCTCTATCATTCCAGTCTGGCGATGTACTTCCTGCGGAGCCTCCTCCAGTGCAGAATGCAAGACACTCATCCTTGGCCCATGAAGGAACCTACATTACAGAATTATTATGCTTGTTCAATATTTCATGAGCAGTCATGCGAGAGCAGTTATACTCTTTCAGGAGGATTAGGCAAGGAAATAGGTATCACCTTAAGGATTGTCTGTGGGAATCCTTGTTTATCTCTCTGGTGTCGCATGTATTGAGTAATAGGATTATTAATCCGTTGACGACCCTCAATATCTGCCAGTGCATTGTCTACTTTGCATCGTGTTCCTTCCAAGTACAGCAACATGGATTTTACCTGTGAGTGTAACAACACGTGCAAAGCATTGTAATGTTTTCATTTACAACAATAATAAATAACCTTATCAGCAAATCGTGCAGCCAATAAACCACAACGCAGTTAAAAGGATATTCAAAAGGAAGTTCTCACCATAAATGACAACTACAGCTATTATAATGACGGACTACATTTATCGATACATAGTATGATAGGGAAACATAAGCATACTATAAACTATTTGCATTTTCATGCATGTCATAATTCTTTATGAAATCCGCCCATTAAAGCTGCAGTAGATATGGTTTTATGGCAAAAACTATTTTGCAAATAATGTCATTCAATAAAATAAATAAATTACATAGTAAAGCTTGTCTGAAATATCGTGATGAGCGTTGTCAATCTTTGGAGCCTCAGCAATAGCTTTGGCTAACGTCTCAATTCCAACAGCTCCCTTTTTCTCACGTTCCAAATCTTGATTCACCAAGTACAGGAACTTCTGCAATGCCTGCATACAAATGATTAAAGGTATTATTTATGATCTGAATATATTAGATTACAACTTTGAATTAAATGCTAATGACAGCTATAAATGCACGTATATAATTGTGGTATCAGTTCTACAGATTAGTTCTGCTGACTGATGTGTGCGAATAGTTCAATAGATAAATGATTAACGAATAACTGTAATCATTCATTATTACATATAAAAACGAGACATCTTGCTTTGAGTACTGACCACGTCCATTTAAGAAGGAATCTTCATAACATCTCAATTTTTAAGTGTCCAATAAACTCGTAGAATAATAGCCATCATGGTGTAACATTTAGATCAGGTCAAAAAGTATTTTACCTCTTGTCTTCTCTCCCGTTTCATCAGGTTAGACGTATCTTCAGCATAAAAGTCAGGAAGTAGTTGCTCTGCACCAGCATGTCGCCTGATGTCAACGATGGCATGCATGTCTTGACTAACGCTGCAATTTTTAACAGGGTCTTCCAGACTTTCGACACTTTGCACAAGTCTTGGCGCGAGCTCATTTAGATACTGATAGTATTTCACAGCTATATCACGAAGAAGTGAAAGCTTCTCCTCCTCCAGTGTTCTTAAACACGTACTTCCATTTCTGATGGCGCTTTCCCATTCCAATCTTGAAGATTACAAAATCATCCATATATAGTTTTAAAATTTTGTTCACAGTACTCATTCATTTCAGACGCAAAAGAATAATATTCAAGCAAGTTACATACCTGGCTCTTTCGGAACGGACACAAAATGTATAGTACTCAATATCAGCTCTGCGTACAGCTTCTTCTGCTTTTCGTCTTTTAGATTCCAACTGGAAGAAATGAATAACAATTTAATGAATAATCATGATATAAATAAAGAGTAGTGCATTACGCAGCCATTAAGCTTAAATCAGTGTCATTCTATGCATTATGTTTACAAAGGTTTGAAAATTATTGTTGTAGTTTACTCTCATAATACAAACAAGTAAACCGTGTAGGAAAAGCAATCATCATCAATAATTAACACAGGTATTTGCATCGATAATTTGTCGTTTTGAGCATGGATAATTGAATAATAACTGGCTACTATTTACTTGATACAATTTTTTCCATTGAATTGATGACAAGCACTATAATACTTCAAGTACAAGAGTTAATTGCATGGTACTTTATACGAGTATCTTTGTAAGTAATACCTTTGTTTGACGTTTATTTTATGAAATACAGTATATTTATAAGTTGAAATTTCATCATTTTTTGTTTCAAATATGAGAGTGCGAACTCGAACTTGTTTAGTATAACTAGGTAAATGAATGTTATCTCTAAATTCAATCAGGTATTATATGGCAGACCAATTTCACCGGATATGGGGGCATTGTCAGCAGCACACGGAGTTAAAAACAATGTACTATATATACATGGATGTTATTCAGTGTGTAATATACAAAGAATGCTGTTCTAAAACAATCTGTAGTTTGTTCAGTAAAAATAGATTGCCTAATACGTAAGTAGAAATAACATCCTTTGTGTGTAGGCAATAGTAGGCATAATAATAATCATAAGTGACTGCAACAATACTGAACTGATGATCATTTGAGCCTTTTTTTTCGAAATTTGTTCCGAATATATTTTTTAGACATAAACATGGTAATTAGTGACCTTACAGCTTTATCAAAGATACATAACTGTAATGAAGGCATTATAAGCTCATGTAAGCATGACATACGTAATAAAAAGGAGAAAAACTCACCTTTATCGGATCCTTTTCCATAGGGGGCACACTAAGAAGTCTAGACCTCGTTCGTACTTCAGCCAGGGCTAAATTACTTCCCAAATTGTTGACATTGGAATTGCCATTAGCACCTGAGTTAGCATTGTTACTACCTGTGGAGTTGGCAGTGTTCAGATTGTTGTTAACGATGACGGCTGAGCTTTCCTGCAATTTTTCAAACTCCTTCGAGCTTGAAAAACACTGACGCTTGGCCTGCAAAACGTTCAACCAAACAAATTGATGATGAGCATTTGAGGCTAACTGCATTTTTAAACTATTTAACACAATCTGATACATCTACAATGTAAAGCTACTAAAACGGTTAGGTTTTGACAGGCAACGGTATCAGAGACAAAAGAACCGAAAAGAACATATCATACATATAAAGACGTCAGTAAAAAAAGAACTAGCCGGAACAAGACTACATTGCGCATACCTTTGATTCTGCAGTTCTCCATTCTGCAAGATTCCGAGTTGTTTTCTCAACGAGAACTTCAACAGACTTTCGAATTTTATGCTGTGTCTCCAACGAATTCCTCAACGGTCGAGCTACTTCCTCAGCAAGAGCGGTTGACCATTGTCTAAAATCATAAAGACATAATCATCATTTCACTCACATGTTATACAAACGTGTTTTTAGACATGCATATAATATCATGCACCTTCACAATTATTAATGCAAAAGTTTTATCTGATCCAATGGTCGATCTTACAAATTCCTATAAACTGTGAAAAACTATTTACATTGCCAAAATTACCGTTATGACTTAACACTTCATTTCCAATCTGCAAATTACACTGCGGAACAGTTAAATGATCTGTGAAGTGCAGTAAATTGTGTTTATTCGATGACATGCCACTCTATACAATGATATTGCTAATTATTGTGTTATATAAGCATTTCAACGTATATTCTGTAGATTAGCTTACATCTTATGTATTTATGCACACCAAGTACCTATTTTTACAAACATATGTGCATGCAATTTTAGCACAGTATGATTTAGTAATCATGTAGAGCATGGTGGAACAATGCAAATTTAATGATTTAAAGAGGGCATTGAGAAATTGTGACTTACATGTATCAACCATCTTAATACGCATCGAAATATAACCGAAGATTTTATAACATGAAATGACAAAACAGTTTATTTGTTGAACCAACAGTGTCTACAGCTAAAATATGTTACCGAACCCCATCAGTGACAACAAATTTCAATTAGATATGTTATAATGTACATATGCGTAACAAAGACACAAGAATCATTCACCCTGCAAGCTATAACGTGAGATGTGCATCATCAAAACATAATAAAATTCGTTCTCATTAAATCAGAATCTGAAGTCACAAAACTTCTACATGTTATTCATCAAGCTAGTACTTGCATGCATGATTACTGTATTTACTTTTGTACAAAACGAACGTGCTTTCCTATAAAGTTTCTCTTCGATAAACACGACCCAACAAAAGTACTAATCTTCATGGTGTCTCTTCCTATTATAAATGCCAATTTAATTTCACAGGTAAAAGCTTCTGTCTTCGATAAACAGTTTTACATTTCTTACCATCACCAAATATTTCACAGAAAGGGCTAACATGAAAGCTAGTTTTTTCTGTATACTAAGTTTGCTTGGTTGCACAATTTACATTTTATGTACAGATGCGTATGCTCATCAACCTTCGTTTTTCTTATTGAGTTTGATTGAGCAAACAGTCAAACAAAGCAGCAATAAGTGTGTAAAAATGTTATTAAATCTTCGTCATGCAAAGATTGACTGTGTTCTTTTCGGTTGTTTATAGGTCAAGAGAAAGACTGAAACAGGTTCCCACAAAGATTTCTGTTCATTTCATACTAACTTGGGTCTTCCCAATAACATAAAAACATAAGACATGCAAGTTACAAGTAGGTACTCGATACGATGCATCCCATTGATCCCACCCTAACAACATTGCTTAGTTATTAATGTGTGAACCCATTTGTTGTGCGAAACAGCAAACGGAAAGCATTATATCCTCACGTCGAATGACATGTATCCAAAAGTTTTATATTATGTATTTAGCAAAATGTCAATACTAAAAATGTCAGCATATATATCTTGGACCGCCGGTGCTATATAAAACTTTAAAACTCTGGACTGGTACTGGTAAGTACAAAAATGTTATGTACTATTTGAAATACGTGAAATGTTACGAATGACACGAATTTTCCCTTAATTCCCAAATTTCCCTAAACTCCACGGAATGACGTGTGTTGATGAATATAAAGCAAATATAGATATCGTATTAAAAGTATAGACACAAAATTAATCAATTGCAATCCAAAACATCCAGGTATGCATGGCTTGTTGTTGCAACTTGCAAGTACATTGCATATGGATGCATTTTTGACTAATTGGTACCGCATGGTTGATGGTGTTGTTTCATAAGTTTTTTTTGCATAAATGACTGCCAAATTGCCAGCCAACCATTGTTCAAGATCAAGTGTTAATTAGAAAAAAATGGACTTGGATCCTTGTACAAGGAACAGATTGGATGCTTGCGTAACTTTACGACTCGGTGCACTGTACGATTTTAACACACCACAACATGAATTTGTATATTTTTGCAAAGATATCAAGTACGATTTGACGTGTAGCAAACAAACACGCGTGAGTTCAACAGGCTAAAAGAAACCTCTAATTCATAGTTTGATACGAACAAATCCACAAAGAGCTTAGAAAAAATATATTGACCTTACTTTCATCACATATTGTTTGTGAAGGCAATGCAATACAATAGAGTATGGCATTTCCTTAAAACGGCTAACCATGGTGCACGTTCGTTTACTTTACTTACTTTCCAACTACAATATATAGTATCATGGATTACGTTGTGCTAAGATGGACTGATACACTTTTTTCCTGATGCAAAACACAATTACAGCTTTTCCGTTTGCATTGCTCAAATACTAATGAGCCCTTCGTCGTGAGAATTTAATTTGGCAAATCAACTAAAATTTGTACGAATAACATCGTGACGAAATTAGCTGCAATTATCGCGCCTCGATCAAATCAAAGTAGATATTTTAAAGTAAATCTCAACAATTCGAATTTATATTTCAACCACATACATGCAAACATGTTATGTGTATAAATTGGAATTCACATTAATAACGACGAAAAGTTGAAATCCAATTATACAGATGCGTTGCTTACACAGGTTAAGCCTTACTTTAAGCTGAAATAGGCTAACTTTAGCCAGATCTTTTTTATCACTCACTAAAGTTTACTCATTCAAAAACACCGGACGCCAACATAACAATGCATTATAACGACATGATTTTCGTTTTTAAAAAGAACAATGCATTCAATGCCACATAGTTTTCTGCTGAATTTTGAAGTAAGAACAGCTTTAGGGGTATCACATTGCTGTTGAATTAGTCCTAAATAAATTGAAATTCAACTTATGGCAGCCTTTTACGTGGCAATAAGGAACAAAAAACACAACCATGTTGGCAAATATGGTTTGTATATGTATTTAATTGTGTTGTATTCGCTAGCCAAATTTATGCACAACTTGACTAATTCAGGAAGGCAAAGGTACAGATGCAGAGATATAGACGAATTGTTTTATGAATCCTCATTCTCACATCCTTATCATCAGATTCTAACCAACTTTTTAAAAAGTAAAATTTATACGTGATTTATTCCTCGAAATGTATGCTACAGACGGAAAAAGTGACACCAAAATAAAATTAATCTACGACCTTCCTTCCTCCTCTTTAGTTCGTTTACAAGAAAAATCAAAAGTTACAAGGTACCATAAAGTGGTGTTGTTAACCACAAGAGTTCACGTAGCTGACCTACTAAGGATTCTAATTTTTAGCTACTCCTTCTTCCCAAAAAATATATGCGAAAAGTATAACCAGGCATTCATACTTCCATTTAGCTTCAGCACCTAATCAATAAAAGGATTGGTATATAACAAGTACATCTTATAATTCGGTAGGTGAAAAGGTATAAGAATATACTGAAGTCGGCAACGGTTTTTCAAAAATACAAGCCAACCTCTGATCTGACTGACTCTGGCATTGATGAGATTTTCAGATCTTGATTTTTAACTCATTTACACGATGTAATCTTGTTTAAATAACACCACTAATGTGAATGCAATGTAGACATAAGCAGCAGAAGTAAGATTTCTTGATAACCAAAAATGTTCAGCAAATGAAATGGTATTTGTAAAGTGGCTGACTTTGGGAAAGTTTTTTGAACGCTACATACTTCAAATACTATACAAAATGCTTTAGTATTTCATGGTATGTTGGTAATCTAGTTCGATCTTGAAATGCTATTCGAATTTATTTTTATTCAAAGAGATAACAAAATGATCATGAATCATGATCCATTAAAGATGTTAGCACGTATACATAATAGCAAGTTGCAGAAAAAGTACACGAATAATTAACTCGTCTATATGATCAAGATTTAAAAAGGAATTGCTTACTTAACTAAAGCCTAGGTTTTGATCCAAACCTTGAATTTATTACCAAGTTATTTATAGTTTCAGTTAGCATATAATGTATAGGGAAACGACACTCGCATTCAATAGCACACAAAACTCTTTTCTTCTAACCGAAAACGATATAAATTGAAAATAATAATGTGATCAATTGAGGAAGATATTGCTTCGGCTTTTTATAATGTTTAGAGGTTTTAAGCTCAAATTAAATTCAAATCAACGTGTAGTTCATTTTGAGCAATAAAAAAGTAGTCGAGTACTACAGAAGACATGTCAATGACACGGCTAATTGGAGCTACTGTCGGCTGTCACAAGATTCAGGGTTACCGAAACTTTCTTATCGTCTGTGTTAATTTGAAATCAGATAAAATTAACGACTAGCGCATGTCAATATGCCATATCGAATGACCATGCTTGCTTTTTAGACATTATCAACGCATGTAATTAGCATAATGGCGAAATAAGTCACGTGTGCTTGAAATTATTATTTAAAATGATTCTGTATATACATTACAAATGCAACATATCAGGTATTCAAATATCTAAAGATTAAGTTAAAGCACTGTAGCTTAATATACCATGAATGCTACCTACTTCAATAATTATTATTTATCTGTAGCGGTTTATAGGGGGTAGGCTGTAGTGGTGTAAATATACATATAAGATAGTATTAACTATATAGCCACATACATACTAGCCTTAATTTGGATTATCACTGAGATCTAAAGTTCTACAGTACTAAATTTGCTAGCAATGTCCTTCTCCATAGGTCAAATGAATATTTTTATAAACAAAACCTCTTGTGACGCAGAGGAAGTCTTAAAAGACGTTCGTCTGGTTTCAAGATTCTTTGTTCTTTTTGATATGAAGACGCAGTCTTAACCGCGAAGAAGTTCAAGAAATTACAATTATTTACATATGTACATCTACTCCACTTGTGTATTAAGATAATGAGATTTTATGGGAAACCCTATTACAGCACTAAGCCAACCCATTGTTTCAGACAATGCTTCGCTATTCTTCCCATTTAAAGCATCTTCAACCTTTGTTTATGTATATTATTAATATTCAAATGTGGTTTGGTTTTTATATGCGTGGGATGTACGCGTTATGGACAAGAAATACAATACATATCCGCGTTAAATAATACAATCTATTTTTATGCACAATACACCAGCACAGCGCCTCATTGGTAGAACATCCATGTAACATATTCAATTTATGAGTTCATTTTAGGAATTATTCCCATACATGGGAAAAGAGGAGAAGCTATTAGATCTTGTCTAGGCTAGTGCGTTAGAACTTTGAAAGAGCTTTAAAGTAGCAAGTTACAACCACGTTTCAGAAGGATATGTAAGCATTTGTTTCGTGTTCCGAACATGTACAAGCTGAAATTTTCCACTTAATTGCGAATTACAAAATGAGACTAACAACAAAATGAGGTCCTAATGGCACCTTCGAGCAAAACACGAAGCCGAAGTCGTTCATTAGACTGCTTTCACTAAATGGCGAATTGCTACAATTTGCTTGTGCGCATAACCTAATTTCAAGGTTAAGTCTTGACAAAATTCCATAAAATCTCACTTTTTTATGTTAAATAGCTATAAACATACATCTGATAGCACATCACATCCTCAAGCATTAAAAGTTTAAGTGTACATTCATTATCATCTGAAGGGCATACACATAGGTACTTCAACCAAAATGGAAGTGTCATTATCCATGTATTTTACATAAGTGTTTCAGGAGAGCCATTTATAACTTTCAAAGGCCCTTGGCTCTAATTTTGCTGATTGTAAATGCAACAAGAGCAAATATGCATGTAGTTAGAACATCATTTACAAGATCATAATCATTATATGGCTTCTTCAAAAACTGTGATGAAAGTGAAACAGTTAGAATCGTCCATCTAATGTCTCAAACCATGCATACGATTTTAAAACACAAGAGTCAGAAAGCAACTTGATCCCCATACTTGAAAGTCGTTATGTACACGTCTAGCTCTTTATCCTACACTGTCATCTACCCCATCTTAAGTAACTTTCTCAAGTACAACATTTATCTAAAACAATTATGATCTATTTCAACAAATTTATGGGTTTCATTCAACAGCTAGTTGGCATATGATATTTCATGTAAATGTACACAAAATTAAAATTATGTTGGCAAAGGCCATGAGTGCAACAATACACTACATTCCATAATGTTCTCAACAATGAAAACATGCAAGATTGTACACAATTTCAACAATAATTTACATATACTTACTACGATGGTTATAGTGTTATGGTTCAATATAATATTGGTGCATTGATGACTGAGTATGTACTACTGAGTAATATTATTATTTATAAAGTACATACATAGCAATACTAATCAATATATATCCCCAATACGAAGACCACTCACTCAACACAATAACTAAATACTAAAAACGAATAACATGCCGACTATATAGGATTAGACGATTAGTGAATAAAGTGAGGAAGCCAAAAATCTCAAAAAATACGCAAATACCCAAAAATGCATTCGTGAGTCCAATAAACGTAGTGCGAAAAAGAAAAGATATCATAAACAGCTTAATTATAATGAAAAAGTGGTATGTTGAGGGTAAAGCACAAAAGTGCATGTGGAATCAATTCCTTAACTAATGATATTTTGTTTCGCTCTGTTTCATCCCTGATAAAAGGTTAGGCACGGGATAGCTCGAGGAAATATGATGCGCTGAAGGCTACCCTATTCTATTTACAGTTAAGCCTTCTGTACTGATTTTTGATGCAGGAATCAAACAAAAATTACCCATGCTTCCTGCTATGTTACAATCAAAGTTTTGGCATTTCACACTATTTCATAACTTTAAATATGTGAGCATTTCCATATGTAATTGTTCTCTGCGCCAATTCCGCATCTTTGTAAACCGATGGGAATACAAAATACTTGAAGCAGAATCGCTGAATGTATTCTACGAAAAAGTTCAAATGTGTTGAATTGATAAATAATGCTTGTCACGATTTTACCAGGGTAAAAAACTTTACCAAGAAAACAGTTTGTCACCCAAAAACACTTATGAGTAATATGAGCAAAATATATTCGCATCATGCAGAAATGGTAACGCGAAACTAAATTAGGTAATCTTAACTGACTCCACGCTGACTTATTATGTTGTTTGCAGGTTCACTCGTAGAGACTTAATAGTGCATGCGGTCACCATAAATATTCACTAACTTTAACGTTTGCTGAAACAAGTAAAAGGTATATTTGAACTGAACTCATTTGTTAAAAAAATCCCATCAACATGGCATATATATGCCCAAATTTGGGAAAACCTTGAAAAGGAAATTGGAAGGGGACTCATGGTCCATTCGTTAGTCGCAGTCTACAGCCTACAATCTGCTCTTTCAATCTTGTGAGGAAAAAAGCATTTGAGCTATCAAGATTAGAGATTATTTTTAAGGTCTGACTATATAATTTAAGCATCTCACCCCACTTCATCAAGATTAAAAATGTTTGTCAATACCAACAGCGACAAAGAATTAACAGAAAAATGATGCAATTAAAACGTTTTCCCAATCGTCAAATTGACACAAGTTACGATCAGGACAAAATTTCATTAGAAGATGAGGCTTGAAAGATCCATTTTTGACATTATGCACAACATTTTGCAAGTTTACAAGTTCACAAAAGGTCATCAAAGTAAATATACATAATATTTTGATGTTACATAAGTTCAACCAGAAACCCGAAAATAACAGGTTGGACAGAGACACAACCAAAATAAGACGAAGCATCAGATAGTTGCTCATTAAATTTGCACCCACATAAACTTTGGTACATTTGAATTTTAGACTTGATAAGAATTGAATATGGTAAATTAGCTGAAGTTAGGTACAGGAGGTACACCAGTAGTTTTGTCAGACGAGCTAAATGCACAGGAGTGCATTTCATCATATTAATTTGATTGCTTCACACTATTCCCAAACAAAAACCGCACATTTTTCATCATCAAACTCATAACAAAATATCAGTTTACTGTCATTACATGCCACCTTTTTTGGAAAACGGTGTGGGAAGGATGACCTGACTGTTTTGTAGTTTATGGCGATTTTATAATATGCAAAATATATTACAAGTGCCATGCCACCTTTTCCACTTCATGTGGCAAGGTGGTTTTAGCCACAAAAGACAAGTGAACTGCAACGTCATTGCCTAAATCAAATTGCTCATTCAGAAACTACTCGTATGTTTATCCGGGTTGTGTTTATGTAAAGAGTATGTGACGGCTCCATAAAAAAGGTTTTTACGCCTACGTGAGACAATTTTTCGACCACGGCACATTTGCGAATCTCATTTTTTCATGAAAAGATGTTAAAGTGTGGGACAGTATTTACGATCCTTATACTTTGAGTTCCGTATTATGCTAAAAAATGGAGAGCAACGAGCTCATAATACAAAATTGTATCACACCATTATCACCACCATTTCGAACGTAACCATATGTTTTGCATGAATGATTTTGAAATCTAAAGGTTTGTAAATAATGTGTAACATATGCGAGGCAGAGGCATACAACTTACGATCGAATTGTATTGCCCTGTTTTTCTTAATTTACATTCGAGATGTGATCTGATAACTCTAAGCCTAAACCTAATGAATCTTTATTCGCTTAATACCGATTCTGCAAACGTGGCTACATTTTACACTTTGTCTTAACGTCTGTCAAAGAGTGGAGCCTGCACTTTAAGATTACAAATCATTATTGCTTGATTTACCTTCTTTATGCCTGTCATTACCATTACCGTAAAATGGAATAGAACGGCTAATGCGCAGAAACAAAGCAAACATATTAAGCAAGATCTTAAAAGTAATCCTACGCGATTCAAAGAAGGGACCCGAAGACCTGTCACTGAACCCTGAATTAACTCGAGCTTAATAATGATTCTTTTACCACATTCTGGCATTGGTACATCATTTAAGAATATAGATTATCTTCTTACGTGATTTTTCCTTTATGCATTTAAAAAATTACATGCATACATTTCTTATTTTACCGACTCCGTATACTCATTGTTGACATTTCTCATAATTAATATATGTAATTTCCGTTAACAATTATTTGTATAACACAGTTCAGTTGCATTTTTTATTATATTATTACAAGCACACATTCAACAATGCAATGAATGTATAAAATTTTACAAACAATGCCAGTACAGGTATTAGGAAACAGAACAAATGATAATAAAAGATGCGTTGACCCGTATTTGTGGTAATTAAAGTTACATGCGCACAGCTAGTATTGTTTAGCACTGACTTTCAATTCAAGGTTTCTGACGACCAACTTCCTGACATTATATGTGTACGTACATTTTACCGCTATCAGTATGCTTTCAGTGCATACTGATAGCAGCAATTTCAAGATTATTAGAAACGCAACTATATACTATGTGCTCTTCAAATCCTCTGCTGGTGACCTGGCGGTTTACTAAAGTATTAACATTTATTAGCAAAAGAATAATTTCCCATTCAAAGTATGCGTAATTTATTAACTCTGCTTTCCACAAGTTTGTGGACAATACAAATAGAACGGATTGTGAGACGCTGCACAATGCACACAATGCAGGAACGACATGAAGCTATTAAAATGATGAATGTATCCCTGGATGAAACAAACTAAAAGTATCTCACTATAAATGCGAGTGATGCAGTTGTTTACCAATTCATAACAGTTCACTGTTACAAGTTCGTAAGACTTACTTATCGGGATCGTGAATCGACTAATTCTAAATCTGTAATTGCCACTTGTTTGTTACACAATCGATCCTCCCTGCTAAAAGACTTTGAATTTCAAAGTTTGAAAGAGAAGGAAGTAAGCAATTATGGATGCAGAACTATAAGAGCCATCGTAAGAGCCAAAATGTTGTCTTCCATTATGATTGCACTCACTGACTTTCTTAAAGGAGACGAGGACAAAGATATTTGAGAATTTAAGAACATAGTTGCGTACAAGTCAGTAAAAACTTTCTGCAAGTACTCAACAATCACAATTTGAAGTACTTCTCCATCAACTTTTTATTCACGATACCTCTTTCATTATTTTCATTCATTCATTCGCCGTCACCATTCTATATGTTTATACTTCCCTCAGAGTTGAAATGTGAAGTGGCATACACAAATCTGAAAAACTACCATTAGTACTTTAAATTGCAATAACACAAACGCAAGAATTATTCTTCAAATAAATTTGCCACTTAAGCCAACTAACTAACCGAGCTATTCGTATTGAAATTCCATGCTTGCATACTATTACTGCGAATTCCTTTTGAAGAAATTTGTAAACAAAGTAAATAGCTTTGATTTGAATATAGGTAAAGGAAGGAAACGGAAAAAGTAACAATTTCTGGCTGCACATACCGTAAATGCGTTTCTCTACAAAAAAACAATCGAAATGAAAATTCTTTTCATCATCCATCAACGCCAAATCAAATGAATAGTTTAAGACTCTTGCTTTACAGATACACGGTGTGAGTTTACAAAATGGTTTTCAATGATAAATGCAAACACATATAATAGCTAATTGTTATAGTGTTAAATGACTTTATTGTTAAAAATTGCACCTTTAATTTTTTTGCAATGAGTTTATGCGCCATATATATTGCAGTATTGCGTTATATATGTGTATTGTGCGTGGTATTTCAATTCAACGTACCTGTGGAGTTCAGCTTGAGTGTCGATCTGTACTGCAACAGCTTGCCATGCATGAGCAACCGAGCCTGTGGCTTCCTTTGATGCTTTCAACAACTTGCCTGAAAGTTTAGACAGCCCTTTCGCATAGTGAGCTTCCAGCTCTGACCTAAAAAGTCATCACAAAAATATTAGACAGGAAAATAAATAAATGCTCAAGAAATGATTATTGTAAATTGTAATAATAGTAGTATATTTAACATAAATGTGCATCCAACAAATAGAGAATCATTATCATTTTTTCTTCCTTTCTATTCACATGTTTTTGTAAGTAATTACGGTCGCTTGAAAGGCGAAATGCGCAAATGATGCTTCCATTTTTAGACTAGCATAATCATATCATATATTATACGCGATAAACGCAATTAATATTGATGTCCATATCTTCAGTCGCCGTAAAATAAGGCACTTATAACAAATTATGAGTATGTTCGTGGAATTATTATGTGACCTAACCTATGAATAAAGAAGTGATAAATGTGGCAAAAAGAGGGTGGGTGTTGAGCAGACCTAGTTTATGTAAACAAATAAATTTCACCATATTCTCAAAAATAGTCACATTTGCAACATGATTCATAGGAACATTAGGACTATTAGGAGTGACAACAGCCACCGACTCATGTAAGCAGCGGTAACGTAATATTTGCCTGTGGTTCCTCGAACGTTTTGAATTTGACCAAATGGTCCTATTTTCACACTGTTTAGCAGCTGCAGGATACCAATTACAATACCACACATGGAGTAAGTAAGTAGTAAGCATTATGGATTCTAGGAAATCGGTCATTTTGCCACAAGCATGGCGTAAAAAGATAGTTTTTCGACACTGACAGTGTTTTTATAGTACATGCCATTTAAGCTCACAACCTAAATGAAATTCTTCTTGATTCTGTCATGCAAAGACTTTGTATAATACGTATGTTTGTATTGCTGAATCTTCCTAATTACTAATTCAAACTATTTACAATTGCTGAAAATTTCATGACTCATTAGTATTAGCAATCAACATATTATAGCTTGCGTGACAGCTAAACAAAAAAAAAGACATTCCTTGGAACACAAGCGTAAATTTGCGTACTTACTGACATTAAATGTTACAATATGCAGCTCTTCATGAAAAGGGGTCTGAAATAGCCTGTTATGAATATATTTTTTATCGACACCATTATAATGTCCAATTTCTAACTTGCCAATAGTAAGTAATGGTAGCATTTATATTTGTAGGTTAGTAGTAATTTGCATGTCAAAACAAATTGTTGCATCCTTTCATTCCATTCATGAAGGTCCGCCCGTCACCATCTCCCTACACATTTTCATTGTTCCAGTAAGTGTAAATTAATACTAGGATGTTCAAAAATATATATTCAAAGGTAGAAACAATACGTTGCATACATATAGAAACATCATAATCGACCATACAAAGCAGCGGTAACTGTAGTAGATCTGGCGTAGAGAATGCTACAGAAGGAAATGTAATTGCACCTGTATTGTTAATTAACCTACATTTGCAGGTTTATTACCCAAGTTCAAAGCTATTCGCTTTCAAAGAGTTCATGCATGATCTCGAGCCTCAACTCTAGCTCTAGAGAGACTTGAAATGCATGAACTATGCATGTATGAAAAATAGTTTGGTCTGCATTGGTACTTGCATTCATACATAAAATCATAAGCCTAAAAGCTTGTAAAACAAGCAACATACTCAAACCATATCCATACATACTCTATAGTTCATTGAGAAAACATTCATTGTGAATAGGAAACATCTAAGCAGCCGAAGGTAACAAACTGACACTTGCTACAGAGATAATTCCTTACGTGTTGCTTTTTAGAAGTCTCAATTTTGACTACTTCGTCATCGTCAAACCACAGGGTACAAAGCGCCCTTTACATTGATCATATTATACTTTTCTATTTCCATTCAACTTAACAAATTAAACAGGTATATCGGCATTTATCCTTAATAATATGTAACATTTATTATAACTATAACAAGTACAATGATGTATGATATATATATCGGTCTATTAAATCTGTCAATAAAGTACGTCTACTAAGGCATAGACGATGTGATGCGGTGGTCATGCAGAGCAAAAACTTTTTAAAACCACACACCACTTCATGTAACCTTGTCTGAACACAAAGAGTAAGCAAATCAAGTAGAAAGTTGGTATGCCTTTTTCATTGGGCTTCCTTCCACTTCCACTACTCTCCTTATTTGTGGACTGTAGACTAGTTCTAATCTTTACAATCAACAAATTACATTTCAACCTGCAACAATTAGAGTTCAAGATCGAAAGCAAAATTTAAAACTACGTTGCAGCATTACCTAGATAGCACACCTGTAATACCACCTTATCTAACAAGACAGTGATCGAGGAAACAATGCAAAAGGGAAGGAAAGAAATAGAAGAATAAGATTGCAACGATACGATAATATTATTGTCTATTGAAGTAGTGGCAATGACATGCCATAATGCACATATTATAGATAGATAGCTAACAATACTTTACCAAATACCACAACTGCTTCAGTTAACAAAGCACTACATCATTTAAATTCCTAACGTGGAAACTTAAAGTCCATTGAAGAAGTTGTAATAGATGTTGGTGAAACCAACAAATTCTAAATTGACATAAGGAACAATGGCAGTCAGTGGATTGTGAAGAAAAAAGGAGTATCATTGTCGTCTTTCGAAGCATACAAATTCGTATTAATGTGATACATACATATTGAAGTGATGATGGATGAATGGGTGAGCAAATCATTTAAAAACCTTGCAAATGATATTGAACTTGTCAGCAGCACACGTTAGCGTTATAAGCGGCAAGTAACAATCAATCTCTAGCTTTTTAAACAAATAAATACCTACAAACTTTCCAATTCGAAAAATGTGACAGCAGCATGTTGCTCTTATGGCGTCATGATTTACACTTTTACACAAGCTCCCTTCACTCTTTCGCTATTTAAAGCACGAACGTGTAAAGTAGAAATGTAAAAGACATGTCCGAATGTTAACCTTTTAAATATAAAAATAATCAAACGAGATGGGACAGTTCAAGTGAGGGCAATATTCAATATTTACAATTTCAAGACGTGGACATTTTATTTTGTAGGTGTATTAATTACTTGTATATCTTTGGCTGCAATAGTTTCCTATAAAGCACGTATAAAGTAAGTAGTTCATTTTATATTACATCTCGCTCGATTTCTCCCAAAAATTATATAGCCATTCTTAATGAGCCCATATTTTGTGTTTAAGATACGATATGGTGTAAATATGCAGCTAGCGTCGTGTCAATATATTTATGAATACGAAAATGAGCTTAAATTCATGCACCAAAATTATAACTGCATCACGTTATAATATGCACATAGCCTTTCAAGCATGTTTTCCCTTTATCACGAATCAAGTTTGGTGCTTTATGAAACGAAAGGGCGAAAAGTAGCTATTAAAATCGTAAGGTAACTTTAGCTTCGTGTTCCCATCAAACCATCACACATCACCTTCCCAAATATTAAGGAGCGATCGTGATAATTAATAATTTTTATGAGTGCTACTCGTTCATTCATTTGTAACTGTGATTGCTTGAAGCATACAAATTCTAGCGTCTATAACGAATGCTGGGCCAGTGCGGTTAACACAAGATTATGATGTCTGTCTCCCTTCTTCCTTCGTTCGTTTGAGACTAATAAAGGAAACGAAAAAAGAGAAATCGTGCTTGCATTTATGCCGCTATTGCCTCTTGATTTTAGTTGCAGTGAATAAGACACTCGCGAAAACATAACAATCCAACACAACAACCATAAAACTGATGATATTCACGTGGAGCTAGAATACAAACTTGCGAGAGCTAGATAGAATACATGCATGAAAAAAGAAGGATTTATTGTCTTCTGGCTGTGAACAATTTCATGTATGATTTAGTTACGATATCTTAATTTAAAGACCGGTAGGGTCTTCAAAGACGTGTGTGAGTGTGTGCGGTAGAAATGAGCGATGGGTGGAAATATCATTTGATTTGATCGCAATGGTGCCTCACTGTTGTTTGCTAATTTGTGCTATAAATGTCTTCTACACCTTTTTATAACTTATGACGGAAATTTTCAAGAAACAATTTCACCACCCATATTGCATCTTAATCATAATCACAAATCGGTACATGCTGTTTTTGCTTGCATTGTAATGGCAAGTTAAGACTCGATTCACTACAGTGCTTCCATTAAATTAGACTTATCTCGCATCTCTTCATGTCATTTGTTTCCTATTAATCTTTAGATTTCAGGAAGTACTACATAGTGAAATCACAACCAAAGTACCGACTGGCTGTTCTTTGTACACAATCTGACATGACAGCAAAAAAAAAGTAATTTGATCTTCCACATGTGATGCTTACTGCAGTATACACACGTATGCATGCCTAGACATAATCCATTCGTTCGTCGTTTCAAAATGTTCATTTTCTTCAAATGAAAGCATCTTTAATGTCATAACAAATGTTGTAACAAAGAGGCTGTGATGGATATATTGTTTGTATTTTTAACCTCAGCTCATCTGGAAACTGGCTGCATGCCATTTATCGCCAAGAACTGTGGCTGGGTGGGGTTAATGTCACTGAACAATACCGTCGTGATATTAATAAATTTCAAGATATGGTTGCTCAATAAGTGTACGTCAATACTAAAAAAGTTTTTAAGAATCATATGAATACCGATTCATATGTCACAAAGATGCTGAGGAGTGTGTGTCTAAATCAAAGCGTGTTTGTGCTCATTCATATGTATTTACACAAAACTGCAAAGCATCAAATTTTAATTGCATATTTATAACATGACATTCAAACCTTCTCTGCACTTCAGTATGGTTAAATAGAAAACGAAGACCGCCTTGCCATCATTCATATTCATGTCCCTTGTCATTATGCAACACTTGCTCCAAAAATGCTAGCTGAAAATAATTCTGTACCGTGTAATATTTTCATTATCAAGCTTTTACTTTTAATTATCATCTTCTTATGTTCAATTGGAGCCTGTATGTTTCTCTTTTTTTCAATTTCTTTCACTCCTTCCAAAAAAAATTCATATATCAAACTTGTTACTTTATTCATTCTTTTTGTCTCTTTTTATACCCGTGACGTTTACTTATCGTCAATCACAAAATACCACCTTGTCCGTCATTATCCGCCATCATCACAGCCAACAGCAGCTCTGCAACTAGACGTTGATATTGACATTATTTATGCATCTTCATTATAATCATTTTTATCCTTGTATCTTGCATTCAACGTCAGTGATGCAATAGTGTAAACAGCTTGTTTAAACGGTTACACGCTATATAATAATTCATCAAATCCAATCTATACAATTTGTAGCGGTTAGAATAACACGCGTGTGGTGCACTTGCACTTTGTGACTGTGACACCTGTTGGCTGATAAAACTTTCGAAAGATAATACTTTTGCCATGCCATATATGCTTTTACTTATATATGCGATTCTGCTGAAATGGTCTTGCTCACATAATATGATACTGATATGGAGGTTAGAATAAAATTGGA
Organism: Orchesella cincta; assembly: GCA_001718145.1. NCBI lineage: Eukaryota > Metazoa > Arthropoda > Collembola > Entomobryomorpha > Orchesellidae > Orchesella > Orchesella cincta. The sequence goes on from LJIJ01000147.1 coordinate 178,085, forward strand.
AAAGAAATCCATTCACATTTGCAAGAAACTTGTTACTTGCATTGTATTCATTCGAACATTCCTTTTGGGGCGGATTGATAAACAAAGTATATCAATTTCATATCTAAAATCAAGTGATACAACCATAATGATAGAAATAAAAATCAGTTCCAAAGATAGTTGTTTTTGATACTTTATCACATCACCCTCTCATTAAATATGATCAATGATCAATCCCATTTTTAAGTACATTCTCTTTTTACACAACCTGACAAAAAGTCTGGCATATTTTATTTAAGATTCAGTCAGTATTGCAATAATGATAATACCTTTCTTGAAGCACGGTTGCCAAATCCTTGCAAAAGTCTCCACCCTGTTTGACGACTCGCCGGAGTTCCTCAAACTCATTCTGGCCCTGCAATACAGATAAAAGAAAAAATCAATAATCAAAATCATATACGTTTTTACTGTAAGCTCAATCATCAATGCATTAGCTGGGTTGAAGGAGTAGTCCAATTCATTTAATCTTGCAAAACTCTATACGTTTCAGTTCTAGCAAAAGAATATCACGCTGATCCTAATCATGCCTCAATTTTTCAATCATTTCATTTCGTTCATTGTTGAAAAATATGATTAACTTGCGACAGAGAACTACACGCAAAAATTTAGTTTGAAGGTGTTCGTAAAAATATTGATGAAAGCCGTTTTTACACTATAACTAACCACCATCACCCGCTCCCCCTCTTTTATGGTTTGTCACAAAGAAAAAATTGCAAAATTGTTTTCACAAGTGCATTCGTTATTGCGCATTCCCCACGGAAAATAAAGTAAGATTTTTACAATATTCCAAACACATAAAACAATTTATGAATAGAATGTTACGAACTGACTGCCAATCTTTTACATTTATGTTTTTGTTTCGTTTGCATCTGCCAAAAAACTGGCTGATTTTCCCTTTGTTACATTCAAATCTTAGAGTATAGCAAATCAAAAGCTAAGCATCAATAATAGTCACGCAGTGCATATCGTTTGTTAGTTTTTACAAAAAAATCAGCCACCAAGCCACATTACCAAATTTACCCAGAAAATGCTTACAATTCAATTGATATAAATCCTACTGCACTGCCATATAATAGAATATGTACATAAAAATGAATTGCCTGTATTATTGAATCACAATCAGCATCTGCTCGCTAACAACCAATAATACGCCTTTGCCACTGGAAACCTCCACATTTGATGTGCATTTCAGCCAAAATAAATTCTTGTAAAATGTAGGGAACGCAGCCTTGTTCTTAAAGGATTTCATATCAATTAACTTAAACTACACTAACTATTCCCTAATTACCTTAAACTACACTAACTATTCCCTAATTACCTTAAACTTCGTTAACTATTCCCTAATTACCTTTACTTTTACTATTCCCTAATTACCTTAAACTTTAACTATTCCCTAATTACTTTAAACTTCGTTAACTATTCCCTAATTACCTTAAACTTCGTTAACTATTCCCTAATTACCTTAAACTTCGTTAACTATTCCCTAATTACCTTAAACTTCGTTAACTATTTCGCCTTTAATTACCTTAAACTTCGTTAACTATTCCCTAATTACCTTAAACTTCGTTAACTATTCCCTAATTACCTTAAACTTCGTTAACTATTCCCTAATTACCTTAAACTTCGTTAACTATTCCCTAATTACCTTAATTACCTATGCCTGTACTTATATGCACATGCCTGTACTTATATGCCTATGCCTTTACCTTTATGCCTATTTGCTGTAGCTTATATGCCTAGCCTGGCATATACATAAGCTTTTGCCTCGGAGCTTCAGCTTCGGAGCTTCAGCTTCGGAGCTTCAGCTTCGGAGCTTCACTCTCCCGTTTCCCTACATTTCCTATAACTTGCTAAAGCTGCGTAAAAATTGAGTTGAAAGAGTGAGGCGTTTTGTGCATCCGTTAATTTCCACTTGTTCAGAAATACATTCAAATATAGGAAAATTATACCATATGGAAATCAACAAATAACAAATATAGAGAAATGAGAAACAGATTAAAATGGATATCGATGCTTCAAAATCAAAACTCTAAATATAACATAAAATAAAGAAAAATATAAAAAACATATATAATGGCACTATAGACAAACTGAAATGAAACAATAGATGCATTAAATTTGACACAGCAAATAGAAATTAAAAACATAAAAAATATTTAATTCCAAATAAACAAAAACAAAACGATCATATGAAATATATAGAAAATAGAACAATAAAGATAAATAATATGATAGTAAAAAAACAGACCATGTAAAAGAAGCAATTGAAACAAATACGAATAGAATCATTAACTAAAAAGATAATAGCAGGAAAATAAAATTAGACATAAAAAATAAAAAAAAAAAAAAAAAAAACTATAAAACAAAATAAGAAAAATAAGGAGAAGAAATGGAAATGAAACGAAATACAAAGAATTCAAGGAGACAAATACAGAAAAACATATGAGAACAAGTAGAAATGGACTTATCAAGAAAAATTGAAGAACTATAATTTTCTCGAACTAATACTCAGAAATAGTCCTTACATATCATAAAAACTTACTATCAAAATATGATAAAAGATATAAACAGTTCACTTAGTTGAAAACAAAAGATAGAAAAATAAAGAAGAACAACATAGACAGAAACAACAAAAGACAAAAACAAAAAACACGAACAAGAAGAAATAAAATAAACAAAAAAAAAATTAAACTAAAAAACAAACAAAAAAATGACAAATAATAAAAAATACGAAAAAATACAAAAATAGAAAAAAAAAAAATCATCGCAGAAAATACTAAAGAAAGAAAAAATAGCTTACAAAAAAAACAAAATTAGAACAAAATAATACAAACAACACAAAAAAAAAATAAACAAAACAAAAAAAAAAAAATATAGCGAAAAAAAAAAAGATTAAAGAAAAATATAAAAAAAAAAATAAATCATATAAACAAAAGGATAAAAAATACAAAAAATAAGAAAAAAAAAAGACAAAAATAAAACAACAAACAAAAACAGAACCCAAAAAACGAACAAAAAAAAATAAAAAGACAAAAATAAAAAAATAAAAATAAAACAAAAAAAAATACAAAGTAATCAAATCTTCATCAAACAACTAAATTAGCAACGAAAACAAAGGAAGAAAAAAAAAATAAAAATGACAAAATAGGAAATAACACTATAGAAAAAACATAAAAATAATAATAACTTATAATAACAATAAGAAATAGATATTATAAAAAGAAAAAAAATAGCAAATAAAAAAGAAATAAATACAAAAAAAATAGTAAAATGACATATATATAATATAAATAGAAAAAAAAACTGAAGGTAAAAAAGACCAATGAAAATCACATAAACAACAAAAACAAATAGTACAGAATTTAAGGAAAAAAAAAAAACGAAAAAAAAAAATAAAATATAATGAAATAAAAATCAGATAACCAAAAAAAAATATATATAAGAGACAAAAAATAAAAAATAAAATCAAATAAAAAAAAAAATAAAGAAAACACATAGAATAGAAAAATCAAAAAAGAATATAAATATATATCATAGCAAAAAAATAGAAAATATAATAGTTATAACTCGTAACATACAACCCAACTAATGTACAAGGATGCTCAAAAAAACGAGATAAAAAAGCCAAATATTTAAAATAATTACAACCCAGAAATAGGAACCTTCAAAAAATATCAAATATATGTAGATACCTAGACTTCCAGAAGATGAGAAACAAAAAGACTCTTAATAAAAAGCAAAAAACAAATACACCACTTTTAAATTAAGAAAAAAAATAAAATGATATACAAAAAAATATACTATATCAAAATTAATGAAATCAATTTAAAAATAAAAAAAAAATACATTATGATAAAAAAAAAATAGACAAAAAATAATAGGACAAGAAATATCCAAGAAAAATAAGAATAAACAAAAAAAATGACAAAATAAAACAAAAGAATATAGATATCAAATACCCCATACAAACACATACACATAATAATATCATTTAAATGGAATATAATAAGAATATTAGATAGTAACGATGATGAAACCAATAGTCACCTAATATTTAGAAAGATTTATGCAAATTAATCCAATTTATATTATACACTAACAAAAGATAGCAAATAGTCAAATATAAGAAAAAGAGAATTTCCGAAGAAATTAAAGTTACAACCTTAAATAACTATAGAATATTATACTAAAAAGTAAAATACAATAATAAAGATAAAATATGAAAAAGAAAGCAACAGTTATTAAACAATAATCGAAAGAAGTAAAAATAATAAAAAAGATAAAAGTAACAACGAATAAAAAATAATATTAAACACAAATAGAACCAAGGAAAATGTAAAAACAAAGCGAAATGAGAAAAAACCTATCAGGTAATAGACTAGAAGCATGTTTTTTTATAACAATCAGTGTACTAACGATAAGTGTACTTCACCGTGTTGCCCTACTACTACTAAGAGTATCATCATCTCCAAAGACTATTAAGTACTGCACCGGCTAGTTCTTACGATTCCTTCATTCAACCTTCCTCATCTCATAATCTCATCATTCGCAGTCATCTAGATATAAAATTATGTGAATCCAGTTTTAACTGCACGCATACACAAGGCGAATTCGACCTTTTCGAAAACGCCAATCACACTTGATCTGCATTTACTACCACGATCCTTCATGAAGTCCAAAAAGATTCGTATACATTTTTTGATTAGATTGCTCATGTTGATAGATATGTATGTGTAGATAAATGTGCGTTGTTCTTTGGTATATGAAGCAGTATGTTATGTTTGAATATGTTACAAAGAAAATAATAAACCATAACAGGTTTGGTTTAAAAAATCTGGGAATTACTACATTCCGAACTGAAACCGTCCTTCTAGAACACATGTTGAGACAACTATATAGAAGTGGTAGTAATATAAAACTTGTGTACACATAATTTCATATATCTTCTTGATTTCGGCCAATGTAATTTTATTTACCAGCAACTTTGGAGTCGGAGGCGTGACCTCATTTTCGGAAAACGTTGGCTTAGGTTTAGGGAAACACTCAAGGAATTTGTTCCGATTACACATGTTCACTACTACCCAATAACGTTTTTTATTTCTCATGTATTTTTGTCAAATATCCGTTTAGCACAATTTAGAACAGCCAAAAAGGAAAGTAGATTTTGGGTTAAAACAACAGTTTTAGGACGCAATCAGAAATCAGATTTACAAACTCACGAATAATAGCAATAATATATGAAAAACACTATGACTAAAGACAGCTTCAAGCTTAGAAATTCAAGGCTGCCGATTGACAATTGCTAAGAAAATTAGTATCTTTAAGAGAAATCAGGAAAAATTAGGGTAGATGACTTGGATTATTGTGATGTTTGCCATATCCCACAAACGAACGACTGATTGTGATTGTATCTAAACTAAGCCTTACAAATCAAATCACAAATATATATTATGATTATTTGCAATCTACAATCTAAAGATTGGGATGGTTTAGAGAACATTAAAATAATTAATTTATTCAAATCATTTCTACCTTATGCATGCACGGGCCTCTCTCATAAAGTCATGTCCGCTATATGAAAAAGTGGTCTACGGATGTTTGAAACCCGTCATAAAAATGTGATATTTTCATACTGCCAACATGCCTCAAGCAAACCTCGAGTTGGCTTGGCTGTTGTTATTGTCAGGACCGGAATGACTAACATTGTGACTGTGCCAAGAAAATGCCAATACATTACAAATTCCCTATTTTATATGGAGTGACTTCCTTTAATCCTCTGCTTAGACATTGTCGAACTACGTATGAAAGTCATGAATAATAAACAATAAATCTCGTCTTCCCCGAGAGTTTTGTAGCACATCATGTTTGTAACGACAGTCCTCGTTATTAGGCCAACGTATGCATGGCCAGACCACCAAGAAAGACTGCATCCACGCATAAATATTAACTTGTACGGAAACTGTAAGAGGAAAAGGTATTATTACTACTCTACTCAAGCAAGCCCATTACAAATAATCTATTGCTCTTTGACAAACTTGGGTTTAGCGCAGAAGAATGAACTCTGATCTCGAACTTATGCTTATGCTATCGCATCTCATATCCCATCTCAATCACCATGATCTTGGCCCTGACGCAGCATGCTGGTTCTCTAAACAAAGTTTCGTTTTACGTTTAAAAATTTTATTACTCAAGGCTGTTTTATATGCACCCCTCCTTCCCGATATGAACAAGCATGAACAAATTTGTTCACTGCGTGAACAATTTATACGGTAGGCAACAAGTAGCCCACAACATAAACGTCAAGATAGCATAAACAAAACGAGTCAGAAGAACAAAATCAGAGAATCTTGATGGTAAAAGTTTTCTAAGCTTTTTTAAATGTTTGGGGGCATAACAGAGCATGATGAAACTAAAACTAAGTGTTTTGAAGAGGATGAGGAAGTGAATCTATACACTATACACATGGACTACGGAACGAACTTTTACATTATCCGATTACAAAACCCCCCAAAGAAGAGCATATCTTCTCTGTTTTGTGAAAAGAACGTCACATCTCAGTCAGCGTGACTAAGTATTTTTGCAACCTACAATTAGTCAGCTTTGATAATATCATGCATGCATATAAAAATACAGTAAAAAGTAAACATTCGAAACAAAGTCAAAGTAGGAAAGTCATGCTGATAATGCTCAGGTGAAATTATGTTGTTGATTGTATACTACGTATAGGTAATTTAGTGTCGGAATTTTTACAAACGCAAAAGCTTTAGGTTCGGTTGCGGTATTTCTTGCAAGGCATTGGACACTTGAAGGAGGTGGATGATTTAACAAAAAAGTAATTAAAATTGTAACGAACACTAGTGAGCAAACTCGCTCACAAATAGTACTATTGCGATTAGACGAACGGTTCTTTTAAAACAACCAAAAAATACTTCCGCTTTGAAGTTTAAAGTATATTTACAAATGTTAAATGTCAGCATTTAAAAATCCGTTTTATACTGTCACTGTCTGCATGAATGAGATCGACTTGGCTTTTACGTTAAACCAATACTTGACAGTTCGTGACAGTTTTACATTGGTAAAAATGTATATATTAAAGAATTAAATATGTAGTCTCTTTACCTGAGTGGATTTAATCCGTCTCAAAGTAACCTTCTTTTCTCGCGACATGATCAATCTGTAATCAATCTTTGATGATTTAATTTAATTCCAATCCGATGATTCGCGTCCTCACTTAAACTTCAAAACCGTTAAACATCAATAGTTTTCCGGAAATAGATTATCTGGACTGTTTCCGCTGCATCGCGAATGGCGGTGATTTGATCCAGTTTGATCCTCAGTAAACAAAGGTAATATGTGAACCCGTTACACTCCACCACGTTGATGATGTGTCATCATAATCCTTATTGCAAAACAAATCCACAGTCAAACAAGGAGACCTCGAGTACCGAGGATGATGACCACAGTAACTTTTTTATTGGAGTATATTTGTCGTGTAAAATGAGCAGGAAGAGGAAATTCGCAATCAGGACAGCCTATTTGACGTTTCAAATTCAATAACCACATGCACTCACGAGTGCTTTTCCAACTCCACTCCAACACGTAACAATTTTGTATTACCAAAAAAACACACACAAAACACTGTCACTTGTATTAACCAATATAAACACAAAAGTAGCTCACGCAAAGCAATTTAATGGAGGTGAATGGAATTGTTACAACGGACGACAATATTTTTTGTCACATCAAAAATGCTTGTTTGTTTAGATGAGTGGATGACTTTGTGTCTGATTTTATCCTTGATGAGCTACCCAAATGGTTTTTATTCTAGCAATAAAATGCAAATGAGGATGCTCCACATTAACCAACTTTTTTATGGTTGTTGGAAATGAAATCGCATCCTTTTTCGGTACCAATTTATTAATTACTTTGTTGACGACTGGAGTCGGATTGTCGTTGAAAAGCGCGCACAAACAGTCAAGTCAACAACCATTTAAAGAGGATGAGGGTCAGCACGACAAAACTGTAGAAGGGCAGAATTGCAAGAAAACGTAGACAAAGTGAGTACATTCAATGTAGTAGCAGATTGAAGTGGACGCATAACAATAATTATCATTTAAGGCTTATTCTAGCCGTTGGACCGCTTCATTAAAGACTGAAGACTGATCTTGATTATTACAACTATAACCATCCAAAATTCAAGGAGCTCCTAATGATGATGACGATACTGAGTGAGTGAATTGGGTACATAAATGTTAATGACCATATATATTATGATTATTATAAAATCCTCTTTTCCAACAAGTAACAAAGACTGGATTACTTTGCATGTGAGTATATGTAAATTTGTAACTTTACAAACTTTACTTTAGGATAATTTTTTACAAAGTCACTTTAGTGCAATAACATCATCGTCATCTGCCAGAAATGAATCATGTTTCAGCCTAGATTCTTCCTAAATAAGGATCCTCAACCGTTAGAAATACATCAGGACATTCCTGTTTCCATTTTCGTTTGGGGTCCGATTTGCCAAATTTTGCACTTATTTTTGTGCCTTTCTAATCCTCTTTGGTGATGATGTGTGTGGGTTGAAGTTGCAGATTGCTTGTAAAAAGAAGGGATGATGTTTTCTCTCAAATTACTTTTTGTAACGGTTTATGCTGTGACAGCCATAATCATGACAAGAGTAGGCCACACAGAAACACAACTGAAGACAAAGCCAGAAGTAGGAGAGTCGAGTTGAAAAAAACAACAACGCAATGATCCCATGAAAATTAGGAGATGAAAAAAGTCAGTTAGGAAGCGTCAAAATTGTATCGAATGATATTCTAATTTTTCTAAGGAAATACAAAAAACGAGACGAATGAATCCAAAAATTGGAGTCATTTGCTGCTGATGGGAGGTGATGATGAGGGAGCAATTTTACTTCAGTAGATCTCCATTTGAAAAAGTAGGTATGTCACAAAATGTCATGCAGGAACAATTACGCGTTGATTGGATCGTGCTCTCTATTTCAGTTTGCTTGCTCACTTGACTCTTCTTCAAGTGGAGTTTGAATGATGAACAAAGATGTGAGGAAAAAGTTGTCTGTGAATCTCCTATTGTGGATGTTAATATTTAGGTTACGGTAGGATATTTTTTGGATGCTTCTTCTAATCACCGTGTCGCATAGCGTTCCCTCTGAACCATCTATGTAGTGTAATGTATTCGACCGACGCCTTTGCACGTGAGGTTAAATTAGCGGAGAGGGGATGTCACGACAAAATCGTGATCAGCTTCCACTGCTACACAGTGATGACAAACGAATGCTGATTTCACTAAGCGGTCAACGGTAACGTGACACCTTTTTTCACGTCTTTGTTATAATACAGATGACCTTATCAATCACTGCTCTCTTTTTATGGCTAAATCCGTTCGTGGTAGTTGGTGATTAGGTGATCACCGTAAATTTGCAGCGGTGGAATGGAAACGTTCATGAACTGAACCGCACACAGACATTCATAAAGTAGCAAAAACACAAAGAGGGATATTGTACGTGTGTATCAGTCTCAACTTCACTCGGTGAGGTTTATTTTGGTGTTCTCAGACACAAAGGTAAAAAGCATCATCTCAAATAAAATATAAACCGAAACGAAATTGGAATGCACAAAAAAATTTGTACTTTTAAGGGTCTAACGGGAATTTAAGGAGGAATTTTTGTGCACTTGGTGAAGCAAACTAAATATGGGGATTAGGACTATAAAATCATTTGGCAATGAAGAATGAGAACGGTTACAAAAAATGGTTTTTTGGTTGGCCAATAATATGTTTAATTCGTGAAGAACATATTATATGTAATGCATTTACACAGAACACTGTATATGTACATAAAGTTCACACACGATGTAATATATAATGCACAGTCCTATCAAGTTTTCCACACAATGGGTTTTGATATAATGTGTGGGTGTTTAAGGAAAAATGTATTCAAAAAGTGCCTTTCTATCCCAAATTACATTTCTTAAATTGGCTTAAAACACAATTTAAATTTTTCCCCTTTGTCCCTAAAACGTCGTTTGCTTCTCAGTACAGTATTTATTTCACTTTTGGATCACTGACTTATAAAGTACAAGACCACAATTTAAATACACTTTCAATCCTCTTCTTTTACACAGTTAAAAAACCCCCAAGAAAGTTTTCCTACACATCCCTTTGAGCGTTTCTCCTAAAATCAGTTTTGTATACATGCACTTATACGGTTCAGTGTCCGTGTCCAACCAAACTCATTTCTGTCATTATCTTGGTCTTCTTCAGCCTTCAAAGCAAAAAAATTAGCTTTGCGTGCATAAATATCAAAAACTTTTTCATGCAAATGACAATATTATTTGGAGCTCTACTCTTGTGATTTATGTACCCCACTCAAACATATCGTACTCCCATACATACATGTACTCAACTTTGTCCAACGAAACACATAAAATCAACTCGGCTACCAACCAATCGTCTCAAAAAATAGTAATTTTCTTAATTCATCCCAATCTTCACAAAGAGACGGGACGACGGGGATAATGATTGATAGGAAAGTAATATGCACAAGTATAACAATTTACATGCACATGTTATCCTATAACACACAAGGACTTCTTCTTCTTTGATAATACACACATAAAATATACACCAGGTAAACGATGAAGATAATTGTCTATGTCTTTCAACAAGAATTGCAACAACCACAAGAAGACAGCGTCAGTAAATTGTGAGCCGATTGTTTCTTCTCAAGAAAAACGGCCAAACACCAGCATCAACTTCTCACAATAGTCACGTTATGAATCCAAACAGCTACTAAACTACCTTTCCTTAGTTTTCCTTGTAGTAATGCTATGCAAGTATAACAGGTATGTATGTAGGTATATTATATCTAAAGAGTGTGACTTCTCTCAAATAATTCTGCAATAATCCTTCTCATTGTTATACGATGGGATATCACTTGTACACAAAAGCACTACATATTCAACATTATATTACTATATTGTGCTGTCTGTCAAAATTTTTTCCCTACAATACAAAAAAATCTGCTGGTTGGTAGAGATTGGCATTGCCACATGAAAATATCTCTAATCCTTTTTGTAGTCCGACTGAAGTGAGCATTTCAATAGCAAAATATTAAAGATGGTTTGGTTTTTGTGTTCGCGATTATATGCATCACCACCAAACAACCCAGCTAATGCAAACGGACACATGTAATCTATCTATCTGATATTTATATATGCAACATCAACAGTGCAGCGGCATGATATGCATAAGGGATGAAAATACATGTTGCAGTACGAAATAGAAAAACTATATGTAAGGTAAAGGGATGAATGACGAAACTAGTCTGTTTTGTTGAAGAATCAAGTACAAAAAAAGTTACCTGAAGCCTGAAGGCAGGGAGAGTTTGTGTTCATTGTTCTACCTGCTGCATCCACATGCAGTGTTTGTTGGTTCACTTGGCATACCCGCATGTTAATGTTGTGAGTTGTGATGGGATGCGAGTAAACATCTAGGCATGAGTTTGCATGAAACATTATCCGTCATTGGATTTCAATAGTGCATAAAAAACACTGATATCGTTTCGTACGCATGTAAGGAAATTGCATAGACTGATGTGATAGGCGATAGTACTGATGCTGCTGCTAGTAAGTTTCAAAATGAAATAGAAGAGCCCACATGCAGAAAGGAAAGGAAGGATTGTAACGTGAACTCATGGACTACTTGTTACTTGCTTGCTACTACCACGTTGACTCACTATTTACCTGCTGACTGCTTTTTGAAGGATTAAATTATATGTACGAATTGAATTCACACAAGAAATCTTGCTTTTCATCTGTCGTCTCACGTACATGGCTGTCATACAACATTGCATTGTATTCAATGAGGGGGTAAATGGCATTGCTAACCTAGTGCAGATGCTCCGAGACCAACTGCATAAGTGAAAAGAGAGATGCATATAGAGTTTCACATTAACTCTAATAGGATAATATAATGCGGCTTATATATATTGAATTAAAGGGCATGTTTGTATTTATATTTATACAGTAGGGTATATTCTGATGAGTTTCAATATCAATTCTTACTATTACGTGGATTTGTTTTTATATGAATTTAACCCTAATCAATACTAAGATGAATGCATGTGTAGAAACGAATTCGACACGTAGAGGATTATATTACATACATACATGATTGTAAGCAGAAGCAAACTCAAAAAAACCTACAATATATGTAGCAGTGAGACCTCCTGTGCATTTGATTTCTAGATTTTTTAGATCCGGTTCCAGATCTTTGGAAATGAGTTTCCCCATTATTTCAACATCACTGTAAATTGATTGGTGAATGGCCAAGTATACGAGTAAAACACATGCGAGATTTTTTTATATGACTTGGACTGGATGGCTATTTATTATTGTGTATGTTGCCTGTGGTATCTTTTTTGTTTCTTGATATCATGCAATGTGCAAGTAAAAATTACCTCGTAGTAATGCTATCATGGTTGGTAATGATTCCAATATTTTAAAATATTCAGTAAATACCTTCACTTTTCTGTGAACTATAGCAGCTTTAGAATAGACATAAACAAAGGTAGTAGTATGTGTATACTTATTCACGCATTCTATTTCTATTTGACTCTTGTTCAAATATTTGGTTGACTCCCAAAGTGCGTATACGTGTATACCAAATCCATTGTAAATGATGGGCTGTCGAATATATATTGACTGGTACAAATGCAGAGAAGAAACAACACACGTGTAGACGTGGAGATCTCAAGTTCATTGTGTCTTTCAGTACGTTAACCCACATAATGATTTGCATAGCATGCTATCGCTAAATAGCTGTTTCCATTCCATACCATTGTATTTGCTTGTTTAACTTGTTTTACATGCGTAAAGTAAATTTGCGTCGTATGTAAAGATAACAGATAAGCGTTAATGATACGGGCTATCAGTACCACCAGCGAGTAGATGAGGTTATAGCACGGCTCGACTTTTTCAAGCTTCTAGATCCTAGGCATTACTATGAATGTATGTAGCTTGTCAAATGAGAAAGGGCAACTTGGGCAACATATGCAAAGCGTTCGATTTCAGTAATATAAAAATGCTTCATTACCTTTGTTTTAAAGCTGTTGTCGTCCTCACTTCCGTTCTTTTCAGATGATGGATTCTCGTCAGCACTCAAAAGACTTTCCAAGTTGGTATCCGCTGACTTCCGGTCAAACATGACGTTGCTATAAGTGGGACCATCCAGCTCATCGCCAACACTTTGTTCATCAAAATCGAGCAGTTCAGCAGGAGTAGAAGCCAATGATCTGAAACTTGTCCCTTGTGACCTAGATCTTCTTCCTCCACCACCATCTGTATCCAGCCCTTCCAAATCCACCTGACTTTCTCCAGCTTGACTGCTGTTACTTGAGCCAGGTTGTGGTTTCCTTCCTAATTGTTCCACAGGGGTTTTCACTCGTCGCTGATACCACGATCCGACTTTCCTTTTCATTGAGGACATTGACTTACCAGCCCTTTCAACTTGGCTGGAAACGACATTCCTCGACTTTTGCAGACTGCTTTTTGCCTTATTCAAATCAAATCCAATTTTCACTTTCCCAATAATTGATCCCGGCTCACCAGCCGTTCCATCACTGTTTGGCAAATCTGAACAATTATTACTCGTTACCGACATCACCTTTCCATCTCGAATGGATACGGAGCTGGGTCGGTCATTGCCCGCAGCTTTGAACTCTGCAACCATCATTTGATTAATACGGGAAGCCTTTTGGTATGACAAATTCTCCATCCTTGTTCGTCGCCTCTCCTTTATCAAGCTTGCTTTTCGAGGGGGCAAATTGATAACAGCGTGCACTACCGGAACTGGAGTCTCTGAATTTGGTGACTCCAGTTCCATTATTCGTGTGGAGTAGCCTTTCTCCATCAGTGGAACACTTTGAACAGAGGGATCACAACTGGAATTTTTATTGCTTTTCTTTGTTGCAACTGAAAATTGACCTCTCTTCACCACAATATTTTGGTAGCAGCGGTCATCATCTTCGTATGTCTCGTCCTCTGGGTCTGTGAAATCATCAACACTTTTCCCGACCGTCAATGGTCTGCTCGGCAGACGAAGATTGGGGCCAACTTGTTTTTTATTGAAATTATGTCTATTGCCACTTCCCATCTGCTGCCGGTCTACTTTCGAAACCATAATTTCCCTTTCATCCATTTCCTTTCCTATCATGAGACCATGTGCAACAACCATATTTTGATAGAGTTCGGAAGTGGAGGTTTCCTCGGCTCCTGGCTCATTTCCATCTTTTCCTGGATCATTATCTTCTTCATGCATCTTTCTCATTTTGGCTTCTCTTTCGGGGAGATTGGAATTGGATGCGCAAGAGGATTCAGCCGAGGAAGAGTCAAGGTAAGATGGAACTGGTGGAGGAGGAGGTGGAGGTCTTGGTGATGGTGTTGCTGACGGGCAATGAACCACTTTTGCTGCCAGCTTTACTACCACGATCTGATCTCGGAACTGAGTGTCTTGACAGGTGGCCAGGGCTGCTGTACCACATCCAACTGTAGTTTTTCTTTTGAATGATACAATAGCTCCGCTTGCGGTTCCAACATCATGATGGTGGTGATTCTGATCAATGCTGCAACTACTGCTACAATCCGTTCCTTCGTCGTCATCATCCAATTCCCATGAACCTGTTATGCATGATGTCTCATCGTTCCCATCGTCAATTAAACTTTTTTGCATCACATTCTCGCTTCGTAATGGCAGTTCGTCAATTACAAGGGGAATCATTTCAGGGTCGTTAGGATTATCGACATCGCTTATGAAAATTTCTACACTTTTCATTTTGTGGCTGCTGCTATTTTGAGTAGGATCAGGTGTCTTTGCTCTTTGTTGTTCAGAAGAACTGACTTTTTTAAAGTCAACATTTTCATATGCACAGTCACGGTTGGAGTTGTCACTATTTGATTTTGATTGATCCGGGGCAGCAAAAGAATCTTCATTTTTACTCAGATTCTCAGAAATTGGTGATTTAGTGGCACTTCTTGACCGACTTCCTCTTAACAGAGCGAACACACGTGGGGGCTTAACGGGTATGGGAGGAGGTGGACCTCGTGAAGAATGAGACTTTTCTCCATCACTTGGTGGCTTTGAGTGGTCACTCTTTTTTTCGATGAGATTACTGTTCCCAGAAACATTTTCAGATGTGTTCCCACCTGACTCAGCAGAAGTGGACTCGGTCTCAGTGTCACTCATTTTGAATGCTTATACAACGCTTCTTATTGCGACTTCATGGACTCTTTCCGTTTACAAACTTTGGAAAAGTTTTTCTTTGGCACGATTCACTCACTCACACACACACCTTTTTGACAAGGTGGTGTTTTCACTAATACTGTTTAGTCACTGGTGATGCATGATGTACGCTCGCTGCACTGATTGAAAATGAAGAGTTTTATGATCTTGATTATTGAAACAAGGCACATGAAATGCACCAAAACACATAAAAAAGAGATCCAAAGCAGAGGGTAAGCTTAGCAGCTAGCTTTTTTGATGTTGCATACTGCATTTGTTAAACTGACAAGGGAAGGGAAAGAAATGAAGATGAGGACCGGCATTAATGAGAATCCAGATTACTGAAAGCTCATGATTTCTTCTGTAACATGTAAGCATATTATACTTTGAATTTTCCGAGATTTCCTCGTCAATAGCGCACAATAAAATGTTTTACTAGCCCTAAAACAACATGCATACGTAAGTTTGTACGTAACTCTGTTTTTATTGCAACATCTACGTGGGATGAAAATGTTCCCAATCTCAATACGAACCAGAGATTTGTAACGTTTTTACAGGCTTGGCAGTTGGTTTTTATACACATGTGAATACTGGATACATACACACAGTGGCACGTTAGCAGATGTGTTTGTTGGACTAGTAGTAGTTAGTAGTATTTGTAGTAAAATTTGTTGGCAAAGGAATAACTAACATTTGATACTAATACACTTTGGGTTACTTTTTAGCTTGCACTTCACTCGCAGTCAGAATGTGAGATGAAGATAGATGGGCTGAGTTGATGGTGAGAGATCTTTGAAGAGGTCTTCTGGAATTATTTTTGGCTCAGAAAGAAGCTTACCGTATGTGTAAGAGAGGAAAGTGTTATGCAACTGAACCAGGAACAGAAACAGAACCTTGTGGGGTGCTAGCAGCTTATATGCTTGTTTGTGTGTGTACAAATTCATACTCACATTTCACATCACTTGCATTCACATCTCATCGCATGCTCTAATTGATTGCATTGAGCCTTGTCCGTATGGAATGGAAACAGGCAAGAAATTTGTTTTTGTTTGAAATCAAAGGGTGTGGAGTGGATCCTCAGGCCAGATAAATGTTTGGAGTGTGTTCTGGGTAAACATTCAATGACTTTTAATTCATGAACAAATGGACAAAGTGTAACACAGGCTGGGCTCCAAGGTTTTAATAAATTGAAACAGATTGAGTGCCTAAGTCTTGTATCCGCTCACTGCTTGTTCGTTTATCCGTATCCATCAACAAAGAAAGCCATAAATCCAAAAAGCATGTATAAACTGCTTACTGTTAGGCCGGTCTTTATACGTGGCACGTATTACGTGCCTTCGAAAATCTCAAAGAACGTGCCTTGAATACCTTACTTGACCTTCCCTTACCGGATATACCGAATGCATAATTGCATACCTGAAAGAAAAGTGAAAGTCACTGCTCCGAATGCATTGCATTGCATGCACCACTCCACCTCACCTATTTTGGGCCACACCACCACAAGAACACAACCAGGTTTCAAACAAACATTCCTGAAACCAAAACACATAAAACTTCTACAGTCTAGTTTAGGGAATCGTTTTTGATCAAACCTTCATCTTCACCGTCAAGGTTAATTAAAAGTCTGCAGCCAACACTGTTCATGTGCATTACTTGATGACATCTTTGGTATTTCTGTTTTCCATTTCATGTTTTTTCGGATACTACCAAATTAGTTTGGATATACAACTTCAATTCAAACAGCAATATGAATATAAATGTAAAATCGAAACCGATTTGCATTTTGCATACATATTTTATAAGTACGATTTTTTGCATGCATCTAATATTCATAGTTGTTACAGTCTACTATATGAATAAGAATAATGTTTTTATGGAGTTACTTTTCATATCAAAATCAATTTCCTGGTCTCTGACTGAATTCTACTCTTACCCAAAATGAACCGACATGAATATAGAAATTTCAGTTTTATACTTCCAAATATACATAATTTTACAACATGCAAGTTTACCAATATTCAACAATTTCGACATCAACTGTCAAGGTTTTTATTCTGCGAACCTAATGGATCATTGAAAACATATAAATTTTAATGAACGAAACTGGTATAGTTAGAGTTGAAACTTGGCAAGGACACATTTGGCAGCCATTGAAAACCTTTGCAAGTTTTCGGATTACCTACATATTTATTCCTTTATGTGCTACATACCTTTTTAATCAAAGTCATGAATGATCGTACAAAATGCATGCAATAAAAGTACAGTATTGCAGTTTATGGCACATTTGACCAAACTTTCATTCACTTTCCATTGCTACTTGGTGTGTGGTAGCGCACAATATCGGATTGAGGTCCTCATCACTTTGAGATTTGAGCTCGAAATGTTGAAGCGTTCAAACATCCTATGACGAAATGCATTTTCCCTAATAAGCTGGTCTAGAGAGTCTTCTACATCTACATGATCTGTATGTTTTAGCTGTCTGTTGCTTTCTGTCTGATATCAAATATCAGCTACATCATCCTTCTGTTCCATCCGTACGTTATTGACTTTTTTGTTTTTGATACGACACGGCCTTTTAAAGAAAGTTTGCTAACTAATTTTACTGCTACCTGTGTCAAATCTCAATAGGATTCGTCAACTCAATCGATAAGATACAACAACTATTGGGCACCGACTGGTGACCGGAACGTTTTTGCCGACTGATTGTTTATTGTGAAGTGTGAGAAGAGCAAGGTATGATTTATTTATTTAATTGAAGAAGTATTAGCAATAGGCAACTAACTAAGTTGTTAAAATATGCTTTTGATTTGAAGGTATACGAACTAACGGTTTGGGGCTTGGGGAACGTTTTTAAGGGATCATAACACGTCACAAGGTCATTGATGAGTGTGGATCGTCAACAATGAGTTCATGTAGGAAGAAGAAATCTTTATATGGGGGAGGGGAGGGAAGTACCAAGGATGGAATGAACGAACCTCCAACTTCTGATCGTACCGGTGACGAAGAGAATGGTGGAAAGCCTTTAGAAAGCCGTTTAATTGAGATTAGATGTGACAATGGAAGCACAAAGCAAGTGCCTGCATTGGTAAGAGAATAAGTTAACTTTAAGTTAAGGAAATATATAATGAAAGTGTTTGTATGGACGTATTATTAATTTACTTAGGATAAAAGGTGGGTTCCCTCCATGCACTACATTGAGTTTTATCTTCCGTCCTGTCAAACGCTTTTGGAAGATGAAACGGCACTGCTTACCTGGCTGGATTACATGGAAATGTATTGCAAAGATCTGAAATGGTTGTTATCCGCACCTCATCATCAATTCTGGTCCGTCATAGTGCACTCCCCGGAAGTATCACAGGTTGTTTTACAGTCATTCCTCCTCCGTGCTCCTCACTGGTTTGATAAGGAGTTTCCAACGTATTTGGATCACGAGATCATTGGGCCTAAGTATAGCGAAATTTATTCCCTGGTGTTTCGGGTGTTTATGAGATTGTGTACCTATAAGGAGAGCAAAGTAAGTTATTATTCCGAAATAATCAAAACTTGTTTGTTTTGTTAATGTTGTAATTCATTTTTCGCTCATTTGATGCATTTCAACAGAAAGACTTTATCAGTCCAATGACTTGGGCATCCCTACTAACGGACCATCAAATTCTGGATATTTTGAAACTGCAAACGCTGTGTTGTCTATATGACTCTGAAAGCAATGCTGTTTTGCCAAAGATGATTGAAAACGTTATGAAAAATTGTCCAAAATTATTACACTGTTTTCGGAACTTAATCCCCATTTTGCTTTCAAAATCGGAAGAAATGACTGAAGAACTGAAGAAACATGTTTTTGCATCTTCCTTTAACGATAGCTGGAAGTTAGATGAATACGAGGAAATACTTTCCTTCTTTTTGAGTACCACTTGTGGACTGTATAAATTTTGCAAACTATACACTCCAGCCGCCGAAATTTTGTGTGGTTTTCCAAATGTATTGTTAAAGTAAGGCTTTATAGTATGTATAAATAAATGACAATTACTCAATATTTTTGCAAATGCTAATGAAAGCATATTTTTTACTTTTAGACTGGCAGCAACCTATGAGCCGCAGTGTTGCAAACTGTGGAGCAAAGCTTCTTATCACTTACCAAGTCTGGAGGAACGTGTCATGGTGCTGAGGATGTTGATAATTCGCTTGTATCGGGTCACGCTAGTTTCTGCTACACTTCAGCAAGTTAGTTCTTCAAATGATCAAAGGATTGACGAGTTTTTCGAAGTTTTAACCAACTGTTTGGATGAGAAGACTTTTATTCGGGATTACGAGAAGGCGTATCCTTTTAAACAGGATATTAACGATTTATTATCCCGAGGAGTTTTTATGTAAGACAACCTTTGCCAGTACATTTTCCACAGCTATGCGATTATAAGGACTACGAGTTTCATTCAAGTAACTGACTAATAATTTTTAATCAATTTTGTAGCGATGAAACAAGAATTGATTACATGGCCAACGCCATATCCGCATGTTTTCATGCTTGTGGTGAAGATTATGCAGTGGAAAA
This sequence comes from Orchesella cincta, assembly GCA_001718145.1. Taxonomy (NCBI): domain Eukaryota; kingdom Metazoa; phylum Arthropoda; class Collembola; order Entomobryomorpha; family Orchesellidae; genus Orchesella; species Orchesella cincta. The sequence goes on from LJIJ01000147.1 coordinate 197,979, forward strand.
AATAGTCGTTGATCCTCTGTATGATCCTAATTTTGACCGACAACTCCTTGGTGCATGTTCACTAGATATTACGGGTGTGGAGCTTCAATCTTTGGTTACTCAAGTTAAAGATATCTTACCCGAGTTGCCCGATTCGTATGTTGAGGTACTGAAAGCCTAGTTATAAATTGTGTTTGTTACATATTTTTATTATAATGATATATTAATCAGATTTGCATTTCCTTCTGAAGGTTGTGCTTAAACATTACGGATATCAATCAGAAGTGGCCATTAATGCACTGTTGGAAGGAAGTGTGCCGACTCGACTGGAGAAATACAAAAATGAAAGTTATGTTCAACCGCTGAACGATGATCAAGTGGGATCCACCGACAGAGGAGTAGGCACAGACAATGCTCTTGAAAAATTGGCATCTAGACTCAAAATTGGCGATGTGTGGAAGCAACAAGATGCTGAGAGGTTTTATGCTGGCAAAAGGTTCCCACCAAATAGTTTTGCGAATGGCTTTCTAACATTTTCATCTCCAATTCAGTTCAGGAGATTTATGACCATATTTACTTTTGTAGGAGACATGGTTTCGAATCAGCACCTTCCAATGAAATGGCCGAGGATATGAAGCTTAAAATTAAGGATATATGCAGTATGAAAGAAGAACCAACGAAACCAACAAAAGATGTCAAAAGTGGGAAGAAATCCGTCCAGATACAGACCCCCAATACGGAGAATTCAAAAGATGAACCTTACGTAGATGAAAGTCTTCTTCCAACTTTTCACCGATCGTTGGAGTATGAGTACGAGGATGAGTATGATGATACATATGACGAGCTGGGCGTTGGAATGACAGAACCAGACAATTACAAACCATTGAATCAAAAACTTAGTAGAGCTGTCGAACAAGATGACGACGACGAGGAAGAAAGTCAAGAAGGAAAGAAATTGGATCTCTACGAAGATCCTGCAATTGTGCGGGCTAGATTAGAAAGGCGAAGAGAGGACAAAATGCAACACCACCAACGGCGTGGCCCTGGTCCGCCACCTCAAGCAGCTGACGTAGTTGGTATGAAATTAACATACAAAAATGAGAAAATTTACGGTATAAAATGAGTGTTGAGGTGATAACAGTTTCAAATCTCGTTTTGTTTCTATTTATAGGGAAGGCCAAGGGACAGGGACAAGATAAGGACGTATTATATGCTCGGAGGCAGAAGACTGCTAACAAAGACTCTGGCGGTTACAAGAAAAAAAGGGCGGATTTCAAACGGCGAGAATTTTAGATTAGAATACGGCCTAACTTAAATAAGGGAGCTAACAGATGTAAAATTATTTGCATCTAAAATAACATTTATACTTTTATGAGATATCGCATGCGTCCGAACGTCTTTTGTCGAATCGATTAGCATAAAAGAATATGTTTGCGCAGAAATAATAGCCATACTACAAATTGTGGTCTACAATGTATTTTACTCGAATGTTGCAAGCTTTAGTATTTTTGTGATGTGGTGTGTACTCGTGAATAAATCAAGAAGTCGTTGTTAAATTAATTGTTTCTCATTGGTTTTTACTACCAATTCAAAGTAGAATTTATTGAAAATATAACAATATTTCATTGGTTTTATAGTTTCCGCTTATTTAAACTTCAGCAAAACCTGGCATTGGGAAAGTTGTGGCAAATGACTCGACTTTCTTACGAAGGCTGTCCAACTTTTGAACTGTCTCTTTATCATTGTCCAAAAATTCTTTGTAATCTTTAAGCTTTTGTGTCTTTGACTTGACGTCCGCAGCAATAGCGACAGCTTCATCAATAAGGTCAATGACAGTTTTGAAATCATTTTCATCGAATCCACGTGACGTTAACGCAGGTGCACCTGTGTGTAGACATTAATTTGATCCAGTTTAAGCAAATTTTTAAGCAGTATCATATCATACATTACGTTAACAATTCTACATGAAATTTACCTAAACGAAGGCCACTGGGAGTCAAAGCACTTTTGTCACCAGGAACAGTATTCTTGTTGGCAGTAATTTTAACTTTATCGCATACAGTTTCAACACGAGCACCATCCAGTTTCTAGAAATAATCCAATCAGTATTTAAGAAAGCCAATCAATGCTGAATTCATAACTAATTTATTCATTCAAATGAAGGTCATACCTTTGGACGCAGGTCCACAAGTACCAAATGATTGTCAGTTCCTCCAGAAACAACTTGATATCCAAGTTCAAGAAGTCTCGTGGCCATAGCCTTGGCGTTTTTGAGTACTTGTTCTTGGTACAATCGGAAATGAGGCTGAGTAGTCTACAATCAGAATCAATAAGCGTTATAGTATTTCGCACACATGTTTTTTTCAATTTTGGTATCAGTCATAAAGACAGGTCTTCGTTTTTACCTGACGAAGGGCAACCGCAATTCCTGCAATTGCATGGTTGTGGGGGCCACCTTGAAGTGACGGGAAAACGGCTTGGTTAATTTTACTTTCTAAATCGTAAGGAATGTCCTTTCCAGTCTTTGGACACTTGCGTGCTCCTTTCCTGTAAAAGATCATGCCAGCTCGAACTCCTCTCAATGTTTTGTGTGTGGTGGTGGTCACAATGTCTGCGAATTCGAATGGCGAAGGAATGACCTTTGCAGCAACCAATCCTATTGAAAAGCAATTTTTGTTTTCATTAAAACTTGTAGGCACATAAACAATTTACATATATGTAGATATTTCCTTAATTTACCTGAAATGTGTGCCATGTCGGCGAGAAGAACAGCATTATTCTCGTCGCAAACCTGGCGGAACCTTGCATAATCCAAAAGCCTAGAGTATGCGGATGTTCCAGCAATGATTACCTTAGGACGGAAGAGTTTGGCGTTTTGCTGAAGTTTATCGTAGTCAATTGTACCTGAAAGTACGATAGATTTATATTAATGCAATGCATTTTATTACAGCGAATCCAAAACTTTTATAACAACCCAGAGCCATTTCTTACCAGTTTCCGGGTTAAGTCTGTAAGGCATAGACTCAAAGTAAACTGACGTAGCTGAAATTCTCTTGGTATCAGTCATGAACCCATGTGTTAAACTATAAAAATAATAATAATTTAAACACTCATGTTTAAGGAATAATTTAGAACACTTATATATTCAAAAAACGACTTACTGTCCACCGTCAGGCAAATCCAATCCCATAATACGGTCATGAGGATTCATCACGGCAGTATAAGCAGCAAAATTTGCCGGGGAGCCACTGTAAGGTTGGACATTGACACCCCATTCCTTAGGATCCAAGCTGAATGCTTCCAGAGCCCGTTTCTCGCAAAGAAGCTCGATTTTGTCAACGACTTCAGTACCTCCGTAGTACCTAGAGCCTGGATATCCTTCCGAATATTTGTTATTCAAACATGATCCCATAGCTTCTAAAGCGGCTCGACTGCAGAAGTTCTGCAAACAGTACAGCAACATTTAACACTATGGCTGTTATCCAAGCATACACTCAATTTTTTAAAAACAAAATGGAAAAGTAGAAACCTCGGAGGCAATGAGTTCCAAACCGCTGACTTGGCGTCTCTTTTCCTCTTTCACCAATTCATAAATTTCAGGATCGTCAGTAGCCAGCGGCTCATTTCCAGTCCATTCAGCAGCCATTTTGTTAAGCTGTCGAGTTGAAATCACGGCGATTTTAAGATCTTTGTTTCTGCTCGGTAGAGAACCCTAAAAAGAAAGAGAACAAATTATGAAATACTCAGAAATTACATGAAAACTTTTCCAACATTTTTTTACTAAATAGCTATATAGGAAATGCAATCAGTTTGGAAACGGCTTACTACCGAACCCACCAAAATTATGAGCTTGGACAGTACCTTCTATAACGTCAGATAGACTGGAGATATGAAACGAAACTAACCTTTACAAGAGCATTACACGCCTACCAAAAGACTTAAAAGATAAGATTGTCTGTCAAGTCATGCTATGCATAAGGAAAGCTGTATTGTATCAATCAAAGTAAGCGATCGTCCGACAGAGCACATGATGCCAAAGTCAGTTTTTACTCAGAAGCATATCAGGAGACTTCTTCCATGCTAGATCATTTTCCTTCCATAACAAGCATATATTATACAATGCTTACTACGCAATGGATATGAAAAAATTAAAGGATAATTGAACCCGTTTGGTTTGCATACGTCTTTTAGCAAACCTCAGATTATGTAATATACAAAAAGCTTCTTCGCATCATATTACTATCACATCACACGCGGTTCCTTCCTTGTTCTCCATCTCCAGCATCTATGAAAGCTGATGAAGGGTGAAGGGTTTTATGATTCAAATTGTACTAAAAATCACCATTACTGTGAATATGCTCAGATACATGCCACTGAAACCACTTTTTATAAGTAATATGACCCTATATACCCTATTGTACAAAAAATTACACTGCCTTTAACTGTAATATGGCAGTTTTCGTCCATTTGGTACTCCAGAAAGTTGTAACACATGCTGTATGAATCTTATTTGTATATCCCGTTCTACATCTTAACATAACGTTTACTAGTATTCTATCTCTTTTTCTATTCCATTCCTCATATATATTGTAATTATTAAATTTTTGTGTACAAGACTACCTCATCTTTGCTATGCTTTAGTTTTTAGATAGGCTTGTAACTATTAAAAGTTCTAACATGCTTGCATGGGATCTGACGCAATATCATCGTTAATTATAAATGAAAAGTAAAACTATTGAGATTGAGGAAAATCCTTCAAGAGCAAGCCTTTAGTTTGAGCTGAAGGCTACATCCAAATCCAAATATGTACTACTTTCGATAGAATATTTTCTCATGTCAATCACCAGTCACAAAAACCTCGACTTTGAAATAACTGATATAAATGCAACATAATAAAGCTGGCGTGAAGTGTAAAGATGTTTGAAAAACTAGAATACTAGTAAAACATGAAATACCATATATCTTGCTATGCTTTGAGTGAAATCACTTATAACTGGCAATCCTATGTTCATCAGATAATTAAATGACAGTTTCAATTTTGATGAAAATGTGACTGGTTCATACATTTATCTACACACGCCAGAATTTACATATTGTATGAAGAATTCTGTTATCGCCACACGTAAACGACTTGTTGGCCATGAACTAAAAGCTTTCTGAACCAAGTTTAGTTTGATTAAACAGATGTTTTTAACTATTCTTCTTTCGCATTTCAAATGCCAACAGTATTTAAGTTCTACAATAGTTACTTGATATGCGTTCGTAAATAGTTTCGTATGAGAGGAAAGGATTTTAGTATAATTTTACATTGCCCCAAACTATAGATCCTGGACTATATGCAAAAAATGAACTTTCTGGTCATGTTAATTTTCACCCGGTTTATAATCTGTAATTGCAGAATTACATGACATGGCAAATGTCTGCTAATTTGATAATGCAAAACAACCATTTCATATATTTCGAAAAGTCTTTATCTGAGCATTACGTGATATTTGTGCAAAGTATGTACAGTAAGTGCAATGCAAATGCAAGCACATGGATACTTTCCAACTGATCTTGGAACGACTTGTGTATTGTACTAACAGTATATAAGCTTTATGAAGCTTTATAAGAAAAAGCGTTTTTGGATGCTGAATGAATATTGTGTGTATACTTCTTTGGAGGAACATTGAAGCAACATAGCGGGCCGGTGTTTTTTGTGACAAAGAGAAGACTCAGAAGTTATCATATTCATCAGCAGGTTATCAACGTTGGTGGAAAACAGTTGACACTTTTTAGTTGGTAAGTTAATAACTAAAAATTATATACATGTCTGATTGATATTAGGCTAGATTTGGTATGGACAATTTGTATCGGCGATTTTGAAAACTTTTTAGATTGGACGCAGTGCATTGAGTGAGATTCACAAAAATGAAACAATTTATATTACCATAAAATAAATGATTCCACAGAATATGACAAGGATTCATTACTATATAGTACGGTTTCTACTTTTTAGTAACTTCTCTCTTTTCGTGGATAGCAGAAGAATTTTATGATAATCAAATTTACATACTAACCGCAAATTGAACTTGTAAACTTTTTATCTTTACACAAGAACCAGTACGTTTTCATTTATCATTTCACTGTCATTCAACAAGTGAAGGTTATTTTGAAAAGGTGAATGAATTCAAAGAACAAATGGTAGTTAGTATAATTTATAATCCTTTCTTCCTTACCAAATTATGTAGTCCACCACCTGTGAGATTAGCTATTCCACGTCGGCAAATTAAAGATGAGGGATTACTGACACGACTACTGGTACTAAAGAGCAAAGCTCGAAAGATTGGCACTGCTGCTCCTGACATTCCTCAAAATCTTTACTTGGCTCTAGAATTCAGCTGGTGTAGCCTGGAAGAGCTGGAATGTTAGGTACAAAAAGTCTGGTGTGAAGTGAGATTATTCATAAGCACTTCTTAATATACACACCCACCAACTCACAAGACCAGCTACAGGTTAATAGACTCATGGAACGGAATTAAATATGGATTACTTTACTACGGATGTTATTACTTAATTAGTTGCGAAATTAGGATATTCTCTGCTCGATAATGATTAGATTTGTATGCATGTGTGTACCTAAAAAATGGGAAGGGCTCAGTTAAGATGAGCTGGAGAACTTCCAGATAACCAATTGGAACACGTTCGTTGTAACGGCGAGGGTTGGTTATGATGCGGTGACTTTACCGATCTTAATCACGGACTGCACTGAGATTGAGGTTAACATTTAATGTGGATACATAGTAGAGTTGTAAGGTTTGATTTGCATATCAATATTACCAATCATGAAGGTGACATAATCGTCAAGTTTGAACTGAACTAAAAGGAAAAGTTTAATCATGCCAAGAAGTCTGAACTTGTCTTAAATGAATAGTTGTAATTCTATTCATACATGTGACACACAAAGTCCTTCAGTTACTCATCATCAACAAGAAGCAGTTTATCATGTGATATGACTTGGCATGTATGTTATGCTGTATTATGGAAGATGGTGAAGGGCAAAGGTTTTGTAGATAAGCTTTAGATTTCTTGGATCTTGTCTTGTTCTCATGCAGAGGCTTCCTTATGTATTTACATGTACTGCCTGAAACAAAGTTATTTTGAAACGTATTTCTAGATACTTTATTGGTGAAACCAGAATATGCCTATGCTCTCAATTATGGAAAAAACCTATAGCTGTTTCATTATTGCGAGGGCGAGTGAGAGTACTTAAGATTAGATATCGTCAACCCTTTTCCTTAATCGTGACAACGGTGCATACATATCAGCATATAAAAGTCATTTGTATTACACTATGTTGAGGAATTTAAACTGAACTTTTGTGTTAATGCGCATATATGAGATTAATGTTGTCAAAATTGTTGTTAGTTGCATTTATTCGAAAATACTGTCCTGCAACGTTTATCCCTAAGACAGACACATAATGTAAGTGTAATGTTTTGTATTTTTCTTTTCTTATCTTAGATTGTAGTGTGCTTTAGAAATCCTCTTAAAGTCTGCATGCTTGCATCTTCTTCGATAGCTGGGATTTTGAGGCAAGTTTGCAACCAAGCAGCTACAATGGCTCCTCTTCAATTGAATCTGATTGCTGCATGCGATGCCAAAATGGGAATCGGTCTAAAAAACGACCTCCCTTGGAGGCTGAGGTAAGAGACTGGAAACGTCAAAAATGTAGGACAACCATGAACGGAGTACAGTTTTGAATGTTTTCTGCGAATAGAAATGAAATGGCTTATTTCAACCGGATGACAACCGGCTCGTCGAAAAACCCGGGCTCAACTTCCGGTGAAAGCAAAAAGAATGTTGTCGTAATGGGACGGAAAACATGGGACTCTATTCCATTGAAGTTTCGGCCTCTGAAGAATCGCATCAATGTCATACTAAGCAGAAACAAGCCAGAAGGGTAAAGGTTTCATGAATCTTTGAAAGTTTGTCATATTGATTTTATTAAAAGTTTAATGGTTATTAACAGGAGTGAGGTATTAACCAGGAAGTAAACCAGAGCGACGTGGTATGGACAACCAGTTGGGATGAAACAATAAGGAAACTTGAGGAATTGGAAGCGAAAGGAGAAATTGGAAAAATTTGGGTTACCGGAGGAAGTTTTGTATACAAGGTTAGACATTCTACGTAGTACGGTACGCATTAATTCTTGGGTTTAATGATTTATGAAATGATTCATTATGGGTTTTATATAGCTGGCATTAGAAAGTGTACATTGCAACAGAATATATTTGACAAGATTACAAAAGGACTACGGATGTGATGTTTTCTTTCCAGATTTCGATACAAATACATTTCAGCAAGTAACGTATGTGCATAATAATTACTTTTGCTTTCACTATGATCGATTATAGTTTGGTTTATATATTTCCTTCTTCGGTTTACAGAGATCCTGAAGTACCTGAAGAGGAGCAGGATGAGGGTGGCATCAAGTACAATTTTTATGTGTATGAAAATTCAACGAGGAGGGAGCAAAACGGTGCTTGAGATAAGATTGCTCCCATGTAACATATATGGTGAATTTATTTTGTCACAAGGTCACAACAAATCCGTATACGGAGATAATATGCTATTGGCAATACTGTTCAATGAATTTATTAATTTCTCTACGTTTATAATCAAAAGAAATTTATTAGTTTTCGTTAATTTCTAATATACTACTTGTATGTATGATGTATACTCATTAATAGGATTATTCTTTTACGCCAATATGTTGTTGATTACTGCTTTTGGTGATATCAACTTAGCCTTTCTTTGCTGTTTGAAATGAAGATGACATAATTAAAGGTCTTATGCGAAACTTAATCACTTTTGTATTCTCACTTCATGATTCTTATTTTTATTACTTCGTATTTAATAAACATTATTAAATTCTATATAGAAAATATGTATTTTACTGGGTTTTGTTGATACCAAATATCAGCCTTGTACATGGGATATATTAATATGTGTGTTATTCATCCATGATTTTTAACTTTCGTGGATATCATGTTGACCAACGCTTCTTGTCTTCTCGTATATATAGCACTGATTATCAATTGGTACTGCAATTCCAATTTAATCTTTTTTTCTTTTCCAGGTACTTACAACATTATTTAGCTTATACCATATAACACGTATTCGTGAAACCGTGAAGCGGTTCAGTTTGTTTCTATTGAGAGTCTAACTATTGGCAGCCTAACTTGGTACACTTCATCTTAAAATTGAACAACGAAAATGCTTGCAGCGAAATTGCGAATTTGCGGTAACTAAATATTTGATTAAATTAGAATAACAAATAAAAATGCAACTTACAATATGTACGTAACGTTCAATCAAGCTAAACAAGAACCTAATAACACAATATTTGAATTCGCCATCAGAATCCCGATAGACTTGAAACGAAAGTAGGCTGTCTGCCTGCCTGCATGCGCACTGGTTTTCCTCACCAGCTTCAATTATCACGTAATTAAATTTCCAGTCAATCAAAAAAAACAATCCGCCATGATCAGTTACTTTACTTCCCCATCGTCGCTCGACGGTTTAGAGCCGGGTTTCCAACTGTGAGGACCTGTGAGTGAACGTTTTTGACAATTACAGTAATGTTGACACATACAATAATTCAAAAGTCTTCCTTTACACCCTAATCCTCTAGTTTAGTCTTAACTAGTTTTTCATAGTTAGTCTCTCTAAAGGATCTAATAACAGTTCAATTAGATACAGTTTGAATCATGTTACGACTAATCTAGACAAGTGGTTACACTATTATGTGCACTGCACAATTACTGGTCAATAGGTATTAATATCGAAACGCGGATCATAATAATATTTACACGTAGCACCGATATATCGGATAAATGCTGGTCATACTGCATCCAGCCAAATCCTTTCAATTTTGCATAGACAACAGACATGTTCGTATTTCCAGCTTTTACATTAAATATCATTGTTGTTTTTCTGTCAGCAGAAGTGCATTTCATGAAACATTAAGCATTTTTACGTTAAGACATCTTAACTTGCTAATTACCAGCTATTATGAGGATATTATGCCTAAATCTGCCTTTTTGTGTCTACCACTTTATGTTGTCTATCTTGTAAAATGTAACCGGTTGACTGAAGTCACTTAACATACAATACATTGTAGCTGTCTAATTTGAACTTAAACCACTGTGATATCTAAGGACTGAGTTATTACATTACGAAAATGTCATACATAAAACAATTTTGTTTGAAAAACTTATAGTCTAGTGAGTTTACTACCCGCAGTGAGACCTAATTCTTAGCTGGTAATCTATAGTTCATGCTCATTGGATGCGCAGAATTCATGCTTCGTGAGATGCCATTACCACTCCAATCTGCTGTAGGAATGCTTGAGGTGTAAAAACGGGTTGACGTCTTGTTAAATATCGGCAGTAACTCGTTAGCTTCATTGGAAAGTGCCTAAAATGTGTCATAAAAATACAAAAAACAATTAGTTGTAAATCTTTGACTTTATCCTTTCAAAATATATATCAAAAATGATTCTAACCTTCAAAAATATGATGGCATCAGTTCCATACCCGTCAAAGGACGTTACCATTAGATCTCCTTGAAAATATCTCGCGTAAAGACGGGACAACGGAAGCCCATATCCGTATCCTATAAAGGAATTGGCAAATTATAAAGTATTGTTTTTACGACTTGCTTTACCGTTTTTCAATACCATTTTTACAAGAAAATATACCTGCTAGTGGAACAGTATTTGTGTGATCAGTTGATGCTGGTGGTTGTGGTGCAGTTGAGTACATGTACTGAAACAAAAGGTCTGTATTTCTTCTTGGTATTCCACCCCCTCTGTCAGATATCTGTCAGCGAATATTCTTGAAGAAAAAGTATGCTAATACTAATGCTTTGGTTGGTTGTTACCTTGATAGTAATATCTTCCTTTCCTAGAGACACCAATGCTTCTATAGGTGGGTAATCTGTCGCTGCAGATCCATGATGTTCCACCACAGCTCTCATTGCGTTTTTGAACAATTCGAAAACCATATGGTACAAATGTGAAGGGACATAGACGATCTCAATAGGATTTCCTGTATTGACTCCTAACCCCCATATAAAAAAGTTAATCATACATAAGTCCTACACTGTTTGCTTGCATGCATATATCTATGTATTCTTTATTAAATCTTATAGCTCACCATTATGCTCTTTTACGACTAGATCAGGTGAGACGAGATAATATTGATCGCATAGAAATCTTGCATTTTCAAAAGCATCATTCAGGACGCTCACGACGTTGCAATATGGATCAATCGAACCAACATGCCTTGATGGGCATGGCATTTTCCCGAATAAAAGGGCTGTACACGGAAAAAATGTTTTTTACAGCTTACGAAAACCCGATATACAATAGATGCATGCATAATTATTATCTCTTTCCCTTTGTTACGTATCTCATCCCCTACTTTCGGAGTTAACTATAGTCCTATGTAAATATGTAAATCATATATACAGTTTCTGGAATACTTACTATGCTGATTTATTAGCATTCTGATGGATATACGGGACATGTAGAAGCGATCCAAGAAATACTGTATACTGTGTTCCATAGAAGAATCAACATGATGTGAGTCTTTCAGCTCCTTTATTCCCTGTGCCATCGTCGGCACAACGTCCGAATGCCGGTTTCTAATTTTCGTAAGGATTTCCACAAACCTTTTCAGAAGAGAAGAAAAAGCAGATATGTGACAGCAGTTGCAAAACATGTCATCTCATCATAATCATACGGTTTCTACTCCTAGTCTCCAAAATTATTTTTTTTAGCCAAAAAGGAGTCTGACGTCAACAGAATATCATGTGTGCATGGGAAACAAGAACGGTTACACCAATTCTAGTATCATCATTCACATGAGTACCCCGGTCAGACCAAGGACAACGATTCAAAAGTGTAATACATAACGGTTATGGGAGTCGACTCTAATACTAATACATGAAACAATTACGAAAGCGTTATCATACAACGCTTTGATACCTTTACTTACAACTTCAAAGTTTCAGGATCTGGTGGTTTATTTTCAAACTCAAGGATATCTCCAAAGCTCATCGCATACCAGTTTTCCACAAGATGAACGGATGGCATATTCTGTAGCCTCTCTGGCAGTAAATTAATTTCTTTCATTATATTTGCCAACCGGACTGGAAGCTCCTTTTTCAAGAACTGGAACGACTTCTCTTCGGATGCTTGTCGTCCTGCAAATACCAGGATTTAGAAAAAAAACATCATAGTCATGTCAAAGGCGCTTATGAGAAAGCTATTTGTGTGTACGCTATTGTGCACAACTTTCATGTGTCTTCAAAGCAAATGTTCAATTAAAACTTCAATCAGACAGTTAATAGCTTTGTCACTTTCTCTACTTTCCCCCGACCCATGTATACTTTCTTTCCTTCTTTTTAATAATAATACTTGACAGGCATCGTACATTATGTTATGCAACACCGCTTGTTTTTGCTTTCACCTCGTTTGCACAGCACGTACCACAAGAAAGACCTTCATGAAAATCAATTTTTCTCATTTGCTCGTTGCTTCATTCAAGTGTGCAATAATAAACTTATCTACTTTATGCACGAAACGATGGAGTGACGTATCTTGTGAGATGAGAGGCGAATTACAAGTTACAAGCGATGGTCTCAAAATACGTTACGGTTCATGCTCTCGTGAAATTCAATTAGAATCCTCTTCAGAGCCCAGCAAAGACCTTATTACTTTTACATATGGAGTTCCGTACTATACGTGTGTATGCCTACCAGCTAGCATCTATTCAAATTCAATTTGCTTCTACATATGACGGCAAGCAAGACTAACGCAGATTAAAAAAAATATTACTTAAATGTGTGCTTTCTCTTGGCTCATCAAATATTTACTGCTTTCCAGTTTTGTATCCTCGTATATTGCATATGAATACTCTGTTGCCTGCTTGTTTGTAAAATGTTCACGATTACATGGAGAAAGAAAGGGTATTCATTTTTTCAACTACAACTTTCATATAAACGGAAGCAGCACAACGCTTAGCATATGAAATCTGAAGCCTTCAGATGCTTGAAGGTATCTCCCTTCATCTAAATTCTACATATATACACTTATGAATAAATTATAAAATCATAACATTATTCCTCTCTCTCATCTCTCTACATCTATGCAACACGTACGTTGTCCCATTGCATTAAAAACATGTTTCATACATTCACTATTATGGCTTCCTTAGTCACTACAGCAAGGTCAGAGTAACATTTCCATTCGCAAGTAACGCGTTTGACTTGCATTGATAAAAATAATTATGTCTAGCTTAATCCAATTTTATTAAAACAAAAAAACAACATCTTCCTTTATTGCTTAGGATAAAACCAGGATACTGACTGACTGATCAAACAGTATTAGTAGTATTACATTTTGTAATTGTATGTATATTTTGCTAGTAAGCAAAAATTGCGTTTATGCCATTGGTTTTTGTCTTCCTACTTTAGTTCCTACATGCATGCCAACTGCTTCCAGTTCTACTGGTGTAGGCTTCATCAAAATCTTCATTTCCCCCAATGAATACGAGAGTACATAACACTAATACTAATCTGTGCAAACATTCAGAATCTGGAAGAATTCGTCTGCAATCAGAAGACTACTACTATAAAAGTACACATGTTAATTTTCTCAACGTCAACAAGCATAAATTACAAGCTAGTAAAAGTCTGATGCTGAACAAACAGAATTGCTAATTCCATCCGGCTTTACCTAGGTGTGAATGAAAATATAAAGAGAGCATTGGTTTTATTTCGCTATTTAATGCGACCCCTCCCATTCACCATTACTGATATTCATAAGCTCCATATTATCGATCCTTGCTTTTTCGCATGAATCATGTTTTTTATGATCAAACAAGGAAAATGCTTCGAATGCAGAATGCTAAAAATATAACAAATCACCGTTGCTCATATTTTCGATTCTGTTCTTTGCATGTATTGCAAATAAAATCATTTATATCTGTCAACTGAACTATATATCGTTAGTGTAAAAGTTATGACGAGAAAGAGAAGAGATGTAAACTTCCTTTTGCTGTTTTATTGCTAGTAGTTAAGTTTGTTATGCATCCATCTGAAAGACGAAGACCAAGGTCATGATATAATGATCATGAATACATCACAGGATTTGTACGAAATGACTAATCTCGAGTGGCATAAAAAGTAATGAAATGGTTGTTAAAAGGAATAGTCTACGTCTATTGAGTTGTATACTTTGCATCATCGAGCTCTAGTACTTGGCATTTAAAATCTGGGATTAGTATTATTTTCTATGTCAATGTTAATGAATATGAATATTTAGTCAGACTATGAAAAAATCCAAGTCTTTTAAGTTTGTACATACATATTTCATACAGTAATTTAATTTATGTCTCACTCATATTGCTTTTCTCAGCACTCAGGTCAGGACTTTAACGCGGTGAGACTATTATTATTGTTACAGCTTATATCACAGAAATTTTTATGAATTTGTGCTACTATAAATAGAATCATAACAATAAAAAGACTACAATCCAATCGCAAATTTTACAGCTAAAAGATATATGAGCAGAATGTGTTTAAAACAAATAACAGCTAAATGGCCTAAATTACGTGATCTTACATAATATGCCAAACTAATTTCATCACTTCCCTGCCCAATTAAGGTAAATTTTCGTCAGCAGCATGTTAGCAAGCATACTACAGTCGATGAATGTTTGTTTTGTTATTTGATTCCCAAAATTCATAGTATGGGTGAGATCATGGTGTGGTAGAAAGTACACAATTTATTGTGTTAATAAAAGCATCATACATGAAGATATACATATACTATTAACCTTGTGATTCCAGAGAACTAAATCACAAAAAGGTTTTCGACCATTCTTCTTTTTAGTTATACACAAAGGTTCGGGGGTAAAACGGAGTATTGATTGATGCAATAAGGGATTTTCGCATTCTATCCTAAATGTACTTAATTGCTAAAGCATTTTCCCTCAGTCTTTCACCTGTCATGTCCTACTTTCTCTTTCCTAATCAAAAGTAGCCGTCTCTTAGATAATAAATGAGGAAACGACAGCATAAGTGCATAATATAATTTCCTGGAATTTCTTTGCATGACACACAAACGGTCGGACGCAAACAATATTGGTTCATGAAAAGTTAACGAGGAAAACAAAACTTACCGAAATCAATAAACTGCTTGATCGATAAAGGTGAAGGATTGAACTGTGAGTAAAAGTCCAGCATTTTGCCGAGACTCCTGTAGACTCTCGCTGTGAGCCTCATTTTGGTATGCAAGAAAGGGTGACGTCTGGTTCAGATTCTTGTGTATTAATAATAGAGTATGACGCTTGACGGTCCAAAATTGTTTTGTTTCGTTTCACTGAGTTTGGTCCTCCTTTTGTAGCGGTGAAAGCAGCAGCGCGTTATACAGCCAACTTATCGAATTCAAACTTTCCAGGATAAAAAGCGATAATGCAACAACAAATGGAGAAAAAGAATAAATGTTCCCGTTTTGTTAACTCATTAGTAGCTGCTGAGCGCCCCAGTGGTGCTGTTGATGTTGAACTCCTTGCCTTTTGCTGGAGTTCTTGGTATATAAATCCAGAGCTGATGAGGTATTCCCGGTCCGCTGACAAATTCTGTCGCTACTGGCAAGTAATAATAGAACTGAAATGCTTGATTGAGGTAGGAGATGATACTCGTTGATTTTCCGGGACATTGAATACAGATTTTGTCCCTTTATTTCTTGCCTACTATCAATTTATAGAATGCAGTGTTTTCCTTTAGTGTGTTTTATGGCTTTCCAGCTCAAGGGTGAATAATTAGGAAAAATCGGTATTATTTTAATGCATGAACCGAAATGGGCAGATACGAAAAATAATATTATGAGGGTTTCAGGCTATTTTCAGCAGCGAAACCTCTTGTCCTCCGGCCAAGGTCAGCAACTTTATTCGCTAGTTTTCAGCCGATGTGCAGAGGATTAATGTTATTGTTTTGTCATGGCATTGGATTGGATATGTTCTTAGATGAGCAGCGATTTGGCGAATGAAAATAATATTGCTGGTGGTGTTGAGAACTAGTCAGGTCAGGATTGGCGATGTCTACTTCTGGTTGGCAACAAGATTGCATTCATATATATTTATCATCATGGACCGTGAACGTGAGCCGATGTGATGATAGGATAAACTTAAGCTGTGCTTGCTTTTAGTTTACATGCACCCGGTATACAAGTACAAGTGGCACTTCAAGATTGTTAACTCAGCCTTATTCAGTTAATTACGGGTTGTTTTGTAGTTGACAGCGTCGTTGCAACTTGATTTGCATCAAAAATCGTATACGGGAATCTGAAACACAAACGAATATTCACATCATGAAAACATGAACAAACTTTTATTGCATGAATGATGAAAATCAAAAAAAAAACTTTCTTATTTTGAACTAGATCAGATAATCAAATAGATATTATGTATGTACTACGTACAATATGAGCAAGTAAACAATTATGTCATCTATGACCATGATTGTTGGATTCATGTGATTCTGCTCGTTGCAATAGCCATTAGTGTTCCGACAATAAATCGGGACAGTATAGAATTGTTCCGCATTGATTGAATAGAAAAAGAATGTATATAGATATCTATGCAAACATACTTACGATTAAACATACTGAGATTAAAAACATTTACAAAAGGTATACGGACTACTTAGCTCTTAAATCCGAGCAAATTATTAACTTCATTGACAAGTTCATCAACTCGTCTCTCTCAACTAGTCTCAACCTTTCACCTACATGCCATTCTAGCCTTTATTGATGATTTATGAACAGTCGGGTTATGTATGTTATTTACTGTTTACAGAAGAAATTCACAGAAAGTGATAAAAGCTAACACCTTAACGTGCCCCTAGTGGAGCCATGTCATAAACTGCAATAACAAGGACACCACTGATAATCTTGTTAGTGTCATTACCTGTTACCTCTAAAGAAACTCCAGCATAAACCCACGATCGTGAATCGCGTGACTTTTGTTAAAATTGCAACATTTTATGAACTGAAAATTGCCAGACTGACACGAGTTATTTTATTTCTATCATTTTTATATGAGGTTCAGTCTGAGGGTTTTGAGTCTTGATCCGACTAATTTACTTTCTTTTAGCTATCTCGCCTTTCGTCAGATTTTTTCCGACTTTTTTCTTTTGCATTTGTAATGGTCTGCGTTTCCCCTAAGCTCACTGACTGACAAATACGGAACTATTGACTATTAGTTCAAGTTTACCTTGCTTTCAACTATTAGACTGATTAGATACCGGGAGCCTTTGCCTTGTTACACCCCCATTTCAATAATCACCAATCTCATGAAGTTGGTTTCAATTCAATGCTATCACCCACTGGGGTGTGTCAGTTAGCATCAGATCTGATAAAGAACAATTTGCAATGGCATAGGCATGTATCAGTTTTGTCTGGCCATGTGTATGGGTCCGTTTTTGATCTATTCGTTTACACATGGAAGTGGAACTACATCGATAAGATAACAAACACATGTTCTACTTTCACCTTATTGTGACTAAATATCTAAATGACTTACTGTCAATTCACTTCCACTTCACCCTACAGTAATCGCAACCTAATCGTACATTGAAACGTAATTTCATGAACTTTGGACCTATCACATATGAAGCAAACAAACAGAATGTTTTTTTTTATATTTATTCTTCGATTAAAATAAAGTTCATTTTATAATACGCCATGGATTATCATTACATTTGCATACTATGTCTGCCCTGCCTGCACATGGTGATGCACACAAAGAACTATTACCAACAAGGTAACAACCACTGGAAAAATGCATATACATATATCTTAGCACTCTCTTCAGCGTCACCGTCACTTCCCGAAACGGAATCTCGGAAGATGAATGTTACAAGAGACGAAGATAGAATGCCACTAATATCTCTTAAGTGCATTTCAGAACTAATACATCTCGAAATTCACCATTCTGTATCGCATGAAGCATCTTCTTTCTACACACGCTATCTCAACCGGTGAAAAGCTTATTCTCCAGCGATAGGGATTCTCTTAAGTTTACTATTATGAGCGAAAGAAACATCACGTTACCACCGAGCCAACCAAGGAGATGAGGTGAGAGATAAAGATTGATTTTTGCCTTGTGCCACTGACTACTACACGGTGACTCACCTAGATTTGTTCAACCATTTCCTTTCACAGTTTCTGCACGTACATATATGTATGCACGCAGTATATCATAACATAACAGTCAGTCCAGCATTGCCCACAACTTTTCTTTTGTTACATCTCCATACACAACACCTTGTAACCAACTTCTTAGAATAAACTTCTACAACGAATTCATCATCTTTAGTTTAAGTACTATATACTATCTAGAATGTATACATACATAACCTAAATTTAGCTGTCAAGGCTGGGAATGCCCTACACTTTGATACAGCTACTTGGAAAAGTATGAATCATGAAAGAAAATCCTCCAAATATTGATATCTTGAAACTGAATCAGTCGACCTTTCCTATTATTGACTTTTCCCTTTCCTTCACCAATTCCATTTTTAAACTACTATCTTGAAACCTGCTAAACAATCTTCAGCCCCACAGTTCCGAAAGCGGAAACCAACTGGAATGCCAAAATGGACGTTTGCATAGGAAAAACGGTGTTATTGCCAACTACAGATTCAGAACAATTCCTTCCTGACAAAAGACTCCCTAAATCAACCAACCAAATGAAATGAAAAAGGGGCTAAAGTCCAACTTTAATTTTACATAGGGGTTGAAGCAGGTCCAAAGATCAATTCGATGTTTACATACAAAAAGCTTATAAATACATACCTTATAAAAATCCGAGTTTGGCTAGCACACACCTCCGCCTTTTTCTGGTGGAAAATGTGTGTATCTTGGAATTTTCGCTTATAGTTGCTCTTACTTATCTTATAAGTTGCTTCAGCATGGTTGACGGAAATCTGTTGTCTGTGTAACTTCTTGCGATCACAAAATTATGAACACAGCAAGTATCAAGTATATGGCCAATTCTAATTTTATTCTCTAGTCCTTCAATTCATCTAATACGCACAAACTGAAAAAAAATTGATGCTGAACCGTATGTAACTTCCGTATCCTCAACACAAAGAAGGACAGCATACACTTGGTTGATGAGACCTTTTGTCGTCAGTCAATTTTGTTTGTATACAAACAAGGAGTATCAAAAACGATAACACTTTCTATCTTGGCTCACCGTTCCGAGTTCCAAGAAACTCCACCGAGAGTTCAAAATGCCTGGGAAGTCGATCACAATGATTTTAATACACGAATTGAATAGAAAGCAAAAGCTTTCTTTCTCAACTTAACAAAACACTGTTTGGGTTATGTTGTATTGTTCTTCTCTTCTTCACCACACGTTTTTTGAGAATGGTGAGCAGAAAAAAATATTATGGTCTACTATTGTGGTAGTTGCGAATTGAAAAATTGCGAATGAACACTAACTCTTCGTGTGTATCCAGAGCCTACAAAATGCAGCTGTGTGATTGATTGCATGTGCAATCCGAATGGTGAAATCGCTTTCTGAATACACTTTGCCCATATGCAATACACACAAAAA
The DNA here is from genome assembly GCA_001718145.1 of Orchesella cincta. Lineage (NCBI taxonomy): Eukaryota > Metazoa > Arthropoda > Collembola > Entomobryomorpha > Orchesellidae > Orchesella > Orchesella cincta. The sequence continues at coordinate 217,634 of LJIJ01000147.1, forward strand.
CAGTTGAAGTCGAGCTTGAACCGAGTAAAGTGAGTGAACCTAACCTGGCATGTGAGTTTTTTTTAGTTTGGTAGATGTGTTGTTTTGAACATTCATAGTAATAGTGGTATACACGGTCTGCAAGAGGATAATAATATCTTGCTAATTCTATCCATTCCATATCCATTTCCACACACTCTTGCTCTGTTCATCGTAATGTACATTTTCCATTACACTTTTGTGTCTTTTATGCCATGCCTATACCATTCCCCATCTCACTTCCACGAACGAAGCGAACGAGCGAGTTCTTATGCACTGAAAGGCTATATTACGTGGTTGTAGTTTGTAAATCTCACGCTGCTACATATCTGTTGACGCTTTGGCTGCCTTCCTACATGATTGCCAGTATGTATATCATCATTTCGGTAAAGCTGTTTCTGTTTGGCACAATTTGGCTGTCCTGTTTTCCTAGCTTCGTCATACAAATTGCAAAAGTTTTTTTATAACTCTGCACGAAAAATATATAGCTCATTGTGGGATGGAATGGATTGATGATACTACTTTTGTAGTCGTGTCTCTTAAATTGCATATTTATCATGTTATGGTCGAGCCTCCAAATGTGAGCTTAATCAGCAAAGGGAAGTGTGTGTGGCTTTGGCACATCTTGTTCATGTAGTGTGATGATGACGCTAATGATGAAGCTGTTTTGCAATATTTTGCTGTATAGTTTGGATTAGGTATGTAATGTAGGATATTTAAGAAGGTCCGAAGGTCATGCTTCTGGTTCTGCATTGGTGACTGGCCTGCCATGAGAAAAATAAACATAGAAACATAAACATGCACAATTGCTAGTGATATGATACCCAATCAATCCAATCGTGTAGGTATGATAAAGCTGTGTTTTTTATCAATTCTATTTTCAATATAAACTTTTTTAAGAACTTACACGCTTTTGCTATGCTTTGCTCACTGTTCCAATAATTTCACAAGTTACTATTTTGTATAATTATAATTATTATAAATTATAACATATTATAAAGAAGTCGAATCTAAGCTATCAGGCTATGATCGAATTGGGTCTTATATTTAGCCCTCACGGATGGCTTTATGTCTGAAGAATTATATATTGAACATACTATTGTACTGGTGTACCACGTGCCTATTTCCTGTTCACGTAAAAGATACATAATATGCATGCAATATTGGAGCACAGGAGTAAAGAATGCTAACAATTTTCAATATTTTATCACGATAAAATGAATTCGATGATAAATTAATGTGATCATAATTTCCGTTTCATGTAGAGTCAAACCTTTCCGAAAAAATGAAGTGCTAACATTATTGCTTCATTTTCATTGCCTAGAAGAAATTGGTTCCCAAAAAACTGAAGCTTTACAGTGCATGCCAGCAGCCAGCATAAACTAATAATTTCTTAATGAATGTCTTCTCGAATCGAGTACTGTACTGACTGAATGACTTGAGCTTGGACAATTTGTTATTCATCATTTTCATCACGAACAGAATAACTCTCAAAACATAAATCAACTTATTACATACACATGGTCGGGGGAGATGCTATTTTATAGTAGGCAGTAGTCACAGCGAAGTCGTTTCATTTTGTGGATTTGTTAGTGAATTACTTGCATGTAATTTACGGACAGTTGTATACCATTAATATAACTGATTTGGAGTACAAATTCATATTCATATTGCACTGTAAGAATATTCCATGCAATAGATCTTTTGATCGGGTGAAAATTGTGATTTTGCCAACATTGCACACATTTGACGCGTGAGGAAGCACATGACGGAAGCTGGCTTGTGTATCGGATAGCATGAAAAATCAATTTGAACAGTTATTTGAACACAGTGGCATTGATGCACACTACGGATTGAGGAGGAATCTAGAACCGTTGCACAACTGTATAAACTTTGATGATGGTACAAAGAGTATAAACTCTTAAAATTCAGACGGAAAGAAACTAAAAGAAAACATTTATATTTATGTGTGCATCAGTATCGCATCAATACGATCGTTCCTGACCTTGACAATATGGCAACTGCAGCACGTATACTCATACTTAAAAATAAGACCAAATCATGCAAAGCCGTGTAGTAGGTGTGAATGTCAAAATAGTTATTAGATAATATATGTTAAGCAAATAATTGCAATGTGTAAAGTAAATTTTGTAATGTCATATGTCAACCAGGAACTTCAGTTACATGCAGTCTCCTAGGGTTTATTGCTTGAAATCATTAAGACGAAAGAACGTTGGATTGAATGACTCTCTCTGTATTATAGACCAATTCTGAATAGTTGAGGAAAGCTTCAATGTGCAGGAAAATTCAGCTAGATTGACGAATAAGAACATTTGTAATACAAAAGTATTGATAAGACTTTCACAGTAATACGCTGAACGTTATCTTTTCACAAGCGATGAGCATGAGATTTCCTCTTAATGCTTATATTAATAAACCCGACAAACCGAGATGTAGCGATGTACCTTTAGCGGATGTAAATTGCGGCTTAAAAAACGTGTCATAAGTGAAATCCTCAATACACTAGCTTTCGAATGATATATCACACCCTAAGTGTGTCATTTGAAAGTGCATGACCTTTGATCTCGGTTCGAAATTTCCGATTTCAATTTGTAGTACATATTTATAATCAGCACTGCAGTAGCCTTCAAATGGTATGTCATAAGCTATCGTGACCTTTGACCCTGTTCGAAAGTTCTGAATTGAATTTGCGATGCAATATTCATCATCAGTAGAGCAAATACCTTTCGAATGATATATCATAAGCTATTAATGGTCATTTGAACATTAATCGTGACCTTTTGACCCTGTTCGAAACCTCTGATTTGAATTTGCAATGCATATTCATCATCAGTAGAGCAATACCTTTCGAATGATGTATCATAAGCTATATGTGGACGCTTATCAATGTAGTTGCGCTTATCATTTGACCCTGTTCCCGTGACCCAGATAACCCATCTTCGAACTCATCTCCGCTCTGACCTTATCTATCGATTGGTGAAAAACAGAATTCCAAAATGTCAAACGGTTCGAAAGTTATCGGTGTTGACAGCAGACGGACGACACGGACGACAGACGACGACACGACGACGCGATACAAAGTCTTTCTTATATGTACCTAAAGGTACATAATAAACCGCAACCGATGCAACGACCTATTTTTATCCTTTCTTTGGATTCCAAGAAAGTTTTAACACCTGCAGTAGGCCAATCTGTGCATGCATTTTCTTAAAGACTCATTCACAAAATTTTCCATTGAGGTACACTCTTTAACTGTTATATGCAACAAACACCGCAGCCTCTCGAATTAGAAAGGCAAAAACTCATGGGTATTATGATGTATGTATAATTCAAATTTTCTTGTGAATGAGTGCCATTACTTAATATCCATAACCATAAACCACAAATTATAAGAACATATCGCATCGTTTCACAAGTAAGAACAAGTGTTATGCAGTAACCTTTTCTATGTTACCTTATATACAGCAGAACAGCATTCTCAGGCATTCTGCATAGCATAAAGTTGAAAGTGTATTTTATTTTTACTGTTTTGTTGACTGTGAAGAACGGAATTATTTGGGCCTGATCTGAGGTTTCCCATTAAATAACTCCTCTTTCGCCTTCCCAACAGATATAAGCCTTCCTTCATTGTTGATAAATATTAGTTGGATTTTTGGTAAACATATTTTACTTTATGTGTATATAGATGAGCTATTAGCTCCATACACACAGATGTGCAGAAGCAATAGTTAAAATAATGACAGCGAAAAGAGAACATTGAACATACCATACCATTCCGTTTATAGGATGTCATGATATGGAAGTGGTTTCAACAGATTCAACGAATCATACTCCAGTGCTCTGAAGGCGTGTTGTTTGCTTGTTTTGATAAAACCGGACTTTGTCCTTGAAACATGCTTGTCAGTTCAAACATAAGTATATGCATATAGTAGTTGTAGTGTACACATCAAAGTACAATTGAAATACGTGAAAATGTCCATCTCCAATGTACCTATTAGCAGTCAAAATTTAGTCTTCGTTGCTGCATTTAACTTGTGTAGAATGCAAATACAAAGGAAGGATATTGCGGATACATTGATAAACCATCTCAATTTCATGATAAGACAATATAGTAATTGATGATGTACGGCAGGATTGTAATTTCATATGCAGTAGCAATAACATAAAATACACATAAAGAAAGGTGGTTTGGCTATCACTCTAATTTGTTTTGATCTAGGATTAAAATACCACTATAGTACACAGTAATTTCAAATTATAAAAAGTCAGTAGCGCTTTTTATTCCACAATTGGCAGGTAATCAAAAATGACATCATCTAGTATTCACTTAGCAGGATTGCAGTAGAAACTAATGTTAATGATGCTTAGAAGATTCAAGTTGTCATACGTCATACAGCTTGCCAGAACATCAGCCTGTGACCGGAAACATTACTCATCTCATTTTGCCCTTCTTCAACTTATCCAAACAATTAACAAATTAAGCATTGAATCGATTGGAGAGTTTTGTAAAATTAAAGCTCGTATTGTGGTCAAAGACGAACAAATAATTTTTAATTTAGACATTGGCTTATGGACTTTTGGGAAATAACAAATTGGTCTTGGTACCAACGAATTTCGTATTGTGTTATTATCGACTAATTTGACTCCAATCACTTTTAGAGTTGTAGCCAACCCTTTTATCAAACTCCGAAAACACACCAATAAGTAATTTGTTGACCACCCAACTCATCACGCGATGTTCCATTGCTGCTCTATAGAATGCCAAAACGTATTTGGCAAAAACATCAATTTAATCAAGTGGGACAAGCCTAATGAGACTAGAACTGCATGCAATTTACATGTTTACCTCAACCAACCTCAATGTGAGTTTCTACTCCCTGTTTCCATCCAATTACTTTCTCCTGTTCGTCAATAATTGATTCTTCGGCCGGAGTTCTTCCAATAATATTTTGTTTACTTGAGGGGCACGGCAGCACACAATGAAATGTTCTTGATATGACTGTCATGTTTATTGAGGCTCCACTAACATAACAGCTCACTGTCGGAAACAATATCCTTTCACACAATTTCTCGTGCCAAACGCAATTATGAGATGGGCAAAACTGCTAAAACGAATTGCAACATGAGAGAATCGGAGTGTCTTCTATCGTTAAAATATTATTTCAATGATTAAGTAAACTCGATACGATATAGAGCTTTATTATTAGAATCAATTTTGATGACCCAACCCATTTAACCGCTATCATGAATGTAGACTAGATACATGCATGCAATAGTATATATTAAGTATGAAATCCAATTAAGTATTTATTTTCTTTTCCCGTCGGAGGCAGTAATAGCAAAGGTCGGCAAAACATTATTCGTTGTTATATATGTTATGTTTTTTAACTGCCAATTTTCAAAACTAAATGTTATATCATCCAACGAATATTATTTATCAAAATCGACTATGTACACGATATGAAACTTGAAGCTCGTTTATTAACGTCCATGAGCGGCATAGCCAGCACGAAGGTACCCAAGATGTTGTTCCCGGATAGCCTTTTGCAAGCTCAAAATATCCTCTCGTGCTTTGGCATGTTCTAATGGCACAGGTGGTGCCACAGGAAGTGCTGATGCTCCATGTGGTCCAATAGGTCTGAATCCATCTGAAAATTCACAAATATGATTATAACGATTGACCACTTACAGGTATACGTGATGCATGATAACACCTTATTCGAATAAAGCAGAATATAACATACTAATATTTATATGAAATGCAAATTGGTATGCTGGACGCGGATGGATAGATTGTGATTTCTCATGAATATGCATAAGTAAAGTATTCTGATAAAAGGATAATTCCATACCTTTGTCTGCGATGTAGTCGACCTTCACAACCCGACCAAACTCATCTTTGGTTGTATAAGAGCCCTGATGAACTTGAGAGTCCAAAGGGTTGTTGAAATGACCAAATTGCTCCGACTCCAATCCATCCGATGTAGCTGAATAGTATTGAAATTTTCCATCACCAAGATTGGGTGCAATTTCACGATGAGTTTCGTAGATCTTTGGGCGTTCTGGCTCCTTCTCTAAAATTGCAACTGCTGGTTGAGTTTCTTCAACCAGTTGTGTTCCAGTTCCATCAGCAACGCGTCGTCCATACTGACCTCGGTTTCGTTGACGCTGAGTGTCAGCGACGAGAATAACACTGACAAACAAGGCGATCTAAAGAATTCAAAGTTACAAATGGTAATGACAAATTCAAATTAATTTTAGAAATGTGGTGAATTGCTTTGCTTGGATATATGCACTTACACACAATATTAGGCGTCCCATCATGAAGATACTCAAGGAAGAATTAACTCATGGTTTCACTTTGCATTCCTATAATATAAGAATGGATGGAAGGTACTCGTTACAGATCTACAGATCTTTGGTTAGAAATATAGCAACATGTATTTTCTTTTTACATCCTATTTAATTGATATGGCACAATATAAGACAATAATTACACTGACGATTACGCTTTGGTCTTCTATACTCGAATACTTCTTATCTAATTCGTTTACCTGTACGTATTTTGCATATGGACACGTTCGCAACTTCTTTCAATCTTTCAATCAATAGAACCAAACAATGGGTGCTTAGCCACATGCACCCATACTTCAAGTCACAATCATTAAAGGGTTTTTTTTATGATTCAACAACCTAAGCGAATTTTGCCAGTAAAGCGTATCGCCAAAAAAGTTATATGCAGTTTTGGGTTTGGTTGTCCCAAGGGGAGCCGCCCTAACCAAACATGCGTCGCTTTGTCCATTGTACCTAACTATTGTTGTAAGTAATCAACAGCATTTATTTAACAAATCATTGTGATATTCATAATATTATGCCTTCAAAATACATGCTACTGATTTTATTCAGGTACAGTCATTGTACTATGTATTGGAACGACATGTTTGTTAATGCTATCATAATCATATGCATATATATACAATACTCTGATGATTTTCTGCATGCCTTTCTAATTTCAATTTCAAAGTGCTTATAAGTTGTTGATAACTGGTTGCCTTTAAAGGTATCTTAAAATGAGGATATTTCATCGTACTCATGAATCCTCCAACAACTATAAGATAGATAGTATATTGGCATCACATTAGACCACCCAACAAAGATCTTTTTAGTGTATTCGCTTGCCCCAACATTCTCAGCGGATGCAGGTGGAGATGCTTAAGTATCATATTTGTCAACACAAATGTTTCATCCGTATAAACAAAACTTGACTCAAAACGAGAGCTGTCAACTAACTGTATCGGACAAGTTACAAATTCAAATACAAGATTCAAATTCGAATATTTAGTTATAGTCATATTGACCTGATAAAAATCAAAGCAAGGATAGGTGTGTTGTATACTTGTTTGAAGTGATTTGATCAATTTGTGATCCGTCAATCAGTTACATAATTTTGTCAACATTTCATTCTGTGTATTTCAGAGTGATTTTGGAAGACAGACAGGAAGAAGCTTTTAGAATGTCAGAAGCACGCTCAGAATACAAGTTGAAGAATCCACCGGATGATGCCATCTCATCAGTGCGCTTTGCTCCGAAGACGTCTTACGTCTTGATTGTTTCATCGTGGGACTCTTATGTTAGACTTTATGATGTTTTGGGAAACACGGTCCGTACCAAGTACACTCATAATCAGTCTCCAGTCCTGGATACGTTGATGACGGTAATTTAAGATAAGATAGATTTACAGCACGTCGTTGAAAGTGGATAAGGGTATAACAGTTTATGATTACCGATTATATACTCATTTGCAGGAAGCTAACCGAGTGTTTAGTGGTGCATTGGATGGAACAATTATCTCATGCGATATTACTGGGGATCAGAGTGAGTTCGACATGTTATACAGCTTTTTATTTATGTATCTAAGACGGGGTATGGTATGTTTATTGACAACTGTATTTTTGATTCAATTAGAGTACACCGTTGGCCAACATGAGGATGCTGTTCGTTGCCTTGAATTCAGTGAGGATAAAAACATTATTGCCTCTGGAAGTTGGGATCGACTCGTAAAATTGTGGGATGCGAGGTCATTAGGACCTATTGGGGTTCATTCTCAACAAGACCAGGTTTACAAATGGAATTCTAAATAAAACACCGCTAGCTAACACTATAAAAATCTAATGCTAACGTTTTCATTACATTTTTCAGGTGTACACAATGAGTGTTAAGGATGAGATGTTGATTGTTGGAACAAGCTCCAGAAAAATTATTGTTTGGGATCTGCGCAACATGAGCCAACCATTTCAGCAGAGAGATTCGTTACTCAAATATCAAACAAGATGCGTTAGAATATTCCCAAATAAGCAGGGCTATGTTCTGAGCAGTATTGAAGGTCGCGTTGCGGTTGAATATTTCGATTCAAACCCCGAGGTCCAGAAGAAAAAGTACGCTTTCAAATGCCATAGAATTAAAGAGCAAGGAATGGAGTGCATTTATCCAGTCAATGCAATTAGGTAAGAGTAAGATAATTTTTAGAATTTGATTTTTGAATGTAAACAAAGGCAGATAATTAACTACTTGTTCCGTTTTACGTCTAGTTTCCATTTTTCGCATTCCACATTTGCGACAGGCGGGGCTGACGGGTTTGTAAATGTTTGGGATGGTTTCAATAAAAAGAGACTGTGTCAGTTTCATCGTTACCCAACAGGCATATCATCGTTAGCGTTCAGTAACTGCGGAAGCGTTTTAGCCATTGGATGCTCATATTTGGGAGAACTAGACGAAACGCCACAGCCTGCTCTTGAGGACTGCATCTTTATAAGGAACGTCACAGATCAAGAAACAAAACCAAAGTAAACGCAAGGATAACTAACTGACTACGGTTATCGTCAGTCTCCTCCTCTTACCATTTTTATTTAAAAAGACCTCTTCAGAATGCCTATAAGCCATCAAACCATTAGTTGCAATGCAAAACTACGGTTTGATTGGGCGGACAAAAGGTTGGATGCTAAAAATTTTGTATTATAAATTCACCCCGTTGAGATTGTCCACCGACAATTCTTATTGTTATTAATTTTTGGCAAAATTTTTTTTGCTGAATGTCATTGTCATACGACTTGGTTTTCCAAGTGGCAATAAGTTTCGAGACGTTTTCTTGAAATAGAGGGTGAAGGACTGAAGAAACTAATGAATTGTAAAAGTATGACGCGTAACGTGACGCAAATACTCAAGTACACTTGTTTTTCAGTTTTTGACAAAGTGAAATAATAATATGGTATAAGAATTTTTAATCGTATTGTAGCCGTAATAAATATAGGAATTTATTTGTTTAATTTAAAAGAGTAAAGTTGGAAATACGTGGAGTTTGAACGGCTTGAATTTTACTTCTATGTAAGATGCCCAGTCGTTGAAACACATCGTGTTCAGATTCAATCGCAGATAGACAAAGTTTCGTGACAAGCGTTTGTTCATCATAGTCATCATCTTTCAAGCTGTGCAAACAATGAAATGGTCTACAAAATATATATCATACAAGTTTAGTATCCTTTAACTCAATACGCATACTTAATGACTGTATATATAAATACTCTGATGGTTTGTAAAAAGTACGAATATAACGAATAATGAATTTGTTCAGTAGAGATAGAAATAGAAGCATCGATAGCCTATATCCAATTCAAAGCATATCAGAATCAGAACAAGCGGACAAAAGGCAAAACCCTATAAAACGCTATTAGAAACAGACCAGTTTCAAGCGGATTGTGAATTTTGTGCACATCCCATCTTATCTCCACTAAACATAATATGCATTTGATAAAGAATATTTTGAAAGGGATATAAGAAAGGAAATCATACAACAGATTTCAAAGCATATTGCAAGTTTATCAGAGATCATCGCATAGTATACGGTTCAGATTGCTCCGTAATTCCTGACATGGTCTATAAGTACATTTCCATCACATGACGTGTACATATCAACCGGGGTGGTGGTTATAAAAGTCTTGGGATACAGAGAAGTGAGCGTAATGCAAGGAACAAGTACATTTTATCGTTTTATGAGGCGGGAGAGCTGCCAGAATTCAAATGTTTCGTCGTCTACTTGTTTTTACTGGTGCATAACTTTTGCATTCTTCGTTTTCGTTGTATTCTATATTATTGCATTTTCGTCGTACTCTATATTTTCGTTGTGGTTCTTATTTTTTGTGTATCATATTTTGTGTACTACATTTTCGTTGTATTGTATATTTTCGTTGTGGTTCTTATTTTTTGTGTACTTCATTTTCGTTGTATTGTATATTTTCGTTGTGGTTCAAATTTTTTGTGTATCATAATTTGTGTGCTTCATTTTCGTTGTCGTTTATATTTTCGTCGTGTTGCATATTTTCGTTGTAACTTATATTTTTTGTGTACATCATTTTTATACAGTTTTGACGGCAGAGAGGGAGCAAGCAAGAACAAGTTCTTCGTTCTTGACAAAGCCTCAAATGCATATGCCAGTAGAACAAATTACTAAACTAGCTTGGGATGATCTGAATATTAATATTCTTGCGAATTCACATGAAAGTCCAAAGATGACTAATTATATTTAATAATGGCGTAGTAAATTAAAATGCCAATTTCGCAGCGCTGCATAAACCTTTACCATTAAGGATAAAAACTCTGTAGTAAAAGATTTATTATCTTAATTACATATAAATAATGTAAATACAATTAAACTGAAATGAAATAATTCAATTGACAATTATAAGCTGTTGCAGATTAATTTAGCTAATATAAAGTAACCCTACCCTAGACTGATCCAAAACCATATACACCGTGCTGAATCGCCGTTGTTAAATACAGTTTCAACTCGTTCTGCGGCATACCTCTTGGAATTTCAATCTGCGTAAAGCAGGCGTGAATGATGAATATACCATCTTCAACAACTTTAATTTCAAGGCCTTGTGAGGGTAAGGAGGGTGATCCAGTCCAGCTCTGAAGCAGGTTTCGAATTTGTTTAGAATCTGGACAAATTTGTAATAAATTTATTGTTAGCAGCGCTGAATAAAGTTACTGTACAAACGCATTTTGTATTAGGAAGCTAACATACCAAGCTCATTCAAAAATGTTTCGAATGTTTCCTTAATCAAAACCGGAAAGTCGCCATCGAAGTCGTAGGTCACTACTTGGAGAATATCTGCAGCACAGTAGCTTCAGCGCTTGA